>JAWMAG010000008.1:18320000-18350000 GCA_037013455.1 Ceratitis rosa | reverse complement strand
GATGTCGTAACTCACGAACAGCAAGTACAAGCATACAAATAACGACGAAAACACATACAAACATACAAATGAATATATTAGAGCAGAACAGACGAGAAAGAATATTCGAATTGTGCAGCGATGAGTGAGAGTGAAGTTTAATTTCATTCGTACCGTTCGTCGGACGACGCTGAATGCCAAGTATGCTTTCAAACAAAAAAAAAAAAACAATTCAAAAAGAAGCAAAAAAGGCACAGAAACAGAAAATGAAACGCAAAACCAAAAAATCACAAGCAAAAAAACAGTGAAAAAAGTCGTAGCGCAAGCAGGCAGAACCCCTTTACTAACTCTACTAACAAAGACTATGCAGCGGCGCAGAAGCAGCGAACGAAAATGAAGAAGCAGTTAGTAAAAAGCAAGATAGAAAGAAACAGAAACCGAAGAGGCCAAAATCAGTAAAAAACCCTTTAGCGACTCCCCACCATCGAGCACCTCCAATATAACAAGTACAGACCGTATGATGGCACAGAACGTTGGCGAATTGATAGTCAACGCTGCGTTGCTCACTGCCGCTTACTAAATAATAATGCGCTTATACATATGTACATATGTAGGTATTATTGTAATTGTTGTTGCATTTTGTTGTTTTGTAATCGCAACCAAAGTCAGAGTCAATGTTAGATATCATGTAATGGGCCAGAAAACCGGTTTTCATTAATGTCCAACAAAATGCTCGGGAAATAAGCATTCAACATTCGCTCAACTACACTCACTCTCTCGCTCGCTGTCACACTCTCTATCGAAAAGAGAAAAAACAAAACCTAACTTTGCGCTTACTCTCCACTAACCAAATAAAATCACAGCTAATCGGTGGTCAGAGAACAAACAGACACACACGAGACCATTACGAACGGTCAGTGGTGGTCCACCTGTGTATATATGTACATATGTACGCATACAAACACGTACGCACACATAAGCAATTATAGCTGTAAATTTGTCGTCAATCGGCTGATCGACTGGCACAGCTCGGCTTTAGTGTCCGAATGTCCAAGCGACCAGCCAACACCACCACCACCACCACCGGCACACCAACCGTTGGGACGGTTTACCGGTGGCGCACAGGTGACAGGCAGTGCAGAGAGCGTAGAGCACTCAATGGTAGTTTTCTCTTTCGCTCACCTGCAGTGCGCTCTCTCTCTTTCACTCCCTCTCTCTCTCTCTCTCTCTCTCGCTGAAAGCGTGCTTGTGTGCCTTGAATTCGCCGCAAAATCAACGGATCGCAGCTGTGTGCCTGTATGCATGTGTAGGTCAGTATGTTTCCCAGCGACCGGCTGCCGTTGGACGCTCTGCATGTGAATAACGTTAGTTCGGCGAATATTTAACAAGTCAATAGGTAAACATAGTCGGGTAGTGGACAGTTAAGTGAGAGTGGTAAGGAAAAATGAAAACACTCTTACATACCTACTCATATGTGTGTATGTTTGTATATTTCATTAATGAAGCTCAATGCTCAAGCGCAGATCTATGTTTTGGAGAGCGAGTTAGCTCAGAGAGAACCAAAGTTCTTTTAAATTTTCTATTACATTTTCTTATTAGATATTTGTTTGTATGAGTATATACGTGTACGTACATATGTTTATTGTTATGTATGTATGTAGTTACTTTGCACGACTTTTTGTGGATTCTGAATAATAAGTAGTATTGCCAAGTAGTTTTTAATTCATAATATCTGCTAACATAGGAGTATTAATGAATATATACATGTACATACACACATACATATATGTATTAAGACATATTATGAGTATTTTCTGATTAATATTATTTCAATTGCTCAATTCGAACTAATGAATTCCTTCAATAACGAGCAGAACTATTACATACATATGTATATACAATATATATATTATACATAAAACAGGCATTTATAAAGCCGCTGAAGCGATTATCGGCTCCACTTCCAGCTTATGGTATGGATCTCGATGTTTTCCCAACAAATGCAGGGATCTGCAATTTATATTCCAAGGCGCTTCTGAATGGCCAGTGGGATTTTATGAAAACCTTTCATTTCATGTCATCAGTATACGCTCAGGGTGTTAGGTGTTCGTCTGGCCAGTACCAAATCCGTGACCTTCCAAGAATAACGCGGATTAATCTCAAGGCTCTGCGTTCACTGGGTTCTTCTACATGTTCAGCGTCCTACTCGACCGCATAGTGGAGTATTTTGAAAAAGGCCCGAGAGGTTTTGCGTTGTTGTTGGAAGCGCAAAAGTATTATCCGAAGTGGTTTTGGAAAATGTGTAGGATTAACATTCCCTGGTCGGATAAAAACACAGGTCGTTCTGTCACAAAGAGACAACTGTTGCGGGAACTTTTGGAATTTAGTTGCCTTTTCTGACCTTCATATTGTACCTTGTCGCGGATATATTTTTGAACCCGTAACACACAGGTTTGGCATTCTAAACCCCAAGACGGAAACAGCACAGAGTGGAATGCCAAAACGTCTGTTTGGATCAAGGTTTTCGCTTGTTCCAAAGTGCGAAAAGGGCATAAACCGGTAAGGGAAAACAGCTGGCGCAGGTTCAACATGGCTGAATCCTTGTATTCAAAAACTATTAATCTATCTTTGATGGGCTAAACGTTTCGATGTCAGTTTAAAAATGAAAAATTCAGAAAATCACCGCAAGTGGAGAGACTCAGACACTTAACCGTCCCCATCACAAGCCCACAGCCCAAACCACAAGGCCCTTTATGCACCAAAGTGCACCTCGCACCAAGGGTTCTTGGTTAGTCCTCCGGCTGAATATATTTCTACTGATAATAAGGCATACAAGTATAAACTTCAGAGATGCATCGCGGTACTACGCAGCGCTGGCTGACTCAAGAGAGTATCTCGTGCCGTGTGTGGACGAGCGCTCCACTACGTAAGAAATTTTCGAGCTCTGATGTGTTGGCAACATTAAACTATCAACCATAGCAACGTTTCGTAGTATTTTTCATACTAGATGGTTCCCTTCCAGCCCTCACAGATTTTGATTATAACGTCTACTTCATCACTGTAAAAGTCAGCAAGTGGAGTGAGACTCAATATAGGAAGGAGGAACGTACCACAAGCCGTTCTGCCAAACTGTCAAAATCGGCTGCCGCGTATAACGCCACGAGCGAGACTAGGCGGACAACCTTTGGCTCTGTCGACGCGGTTACTGAAATCTTAGTCTTGAAGGAACTTATTGACCCATATGGGGCTTTCTACCGCTATATGATACCCTGTAATAGTCTTCATCCCAGACAACCGTATTAGTGAAGAGTTGATGCACAGTCCAAGTTCTCTTCAGTGGACAACGGAAGGCAACAGAAAGTTTTTCATTTGATGCTCAAATCATTCAGAGACCATCAATGTGGGGAAAATCGGGCAATAGAGAGGTTTCGAGGAATAGCTTCTAAGAATATCTTCAGTTGTACTTGGAATCAACGAAAAAGGCACTTGAAGTGATTCGAGGTTTCAAAAATAAAGTGAGAGAGAACGAAAAGCGAAACTGTAAGGAAGGAAAATTAGCATATTACACACAAACATATACACATATATACAAAAAGAATTATAAAAACCAATTTCGCTGAATTCACAATTTCCACCCAATACTGGTCTTCTACAAACCAAATCCACTTAAATTTGCCCAAAAGCTAAAACTCCACCAAAAAAAGTGCAGCAATAAACATGCAACAAGCCCAAGAAAAAAATATACAAAAAAACCAAAAACAATAAAAAAGCGAATCCAAAAAAATCGAAACACCAAAAAGACCGCGAATAGCTGGAAAAAATTCAGAGTCAAGAGCAATAACAGCAAAAACCAGCGAAAAAATCGAAAAAATCGACGTTAGTGCAAGAAGTACACATAAACATACATACGAGTACACCTATGTACATAAAAAACTATATAATACATACTCGTACATATGAAGTAATAGCCAAAACACCAATGCAGTCCAAAACGACGAAAATGAGAGGGCAAGAAAAACACACACACACAACAACGTCGAGTTGCCGGCAAAATAATAGACACACCGGACGACAAATGAGTATAAAATAGAAGAAAAGAGGTGGAAGAAGAAGAAGAAGCAGCAGCAACGAGCAACAAGCTGAATACGTAACATAACATAACATAACAGGCAACAACAACAATAATAGCAATAGGCATTTACAAAGGTAATACAAGTCTTACCTCTACCTTGACTCTGAACTACGAAGCCACGACCGGCGAAGCCAAATTCAAGTCAAGCGCAATCAAACCGCAAATCAAGAAACCAAAGCAAAACTAAAGAAAAACTAAGCACTAAGCGGAGGCATGTGTAGAGCAGCACATGAAATTCGATCGAGCGGGCTCAAGTCGAGCCGCGGAGGGGTGTGCCAGCAAAGAGTTGGTTAAAACATGTGGTTGGGAGCTGCCGGCCATTACAGCTAACTTCTAAGCCACACGCTCAGCTGAGTAACTGTGAAAATATAAAATGAGCAGAGAGTGTGAGAGCAAGAGAGTAAGACAAATCTCCAATTAGCCACGCCGAACGGCCAACAGGTGAGGCAAACAGAGCGAGTGTATTTCGATTGTATTTGTGAGCGTGAAGAGAGTACAAACGTGTGTACTACAATAATAGCAAAAAAGCGTATAAGCATATGATAAACTGTAAGGCTAAGGCAGGCAAAATGCGAAAACCGTTAAACACAAACACACGCTTAATTGGACTCATACGTCCACCGCACGTACACAGAGAGCGTCTAAAGCCGAGTTGAGCTCCTCAACAACCCCAATAGTGTGTGTGTGCGTGTGTGTGCGTGAGTGCTCTTCCGCCAGTGCACGCCATCACCAAGCCACTCGCACACCTGAGCCACGATCACCTGTGCTCACCTACCAGTCAACACTTACACACACGCAACCCTCTGCGTTGTGTCAACCCACTTTTGTACGCAATCAGAATTTTATCGCACTGTCTCTCCACAAACGTATGCTTTAGGGAGAGAATAAGCGTCCGCACGCTTAGAACTGTTGCTGCTGCTGCGGCTTAGAATTCCGTTGGTGTCGCTTGCATTGCTCAGTTCTAGGCACAAACGTCGTATGTACGTTACACGATTTTGCAGCTTACGGTGTTTTTCTACACTTGCAACAACAACAACTTTTTTTTTTTTTTGAGCATACAAAATCAATTCTAACAATACCAAGGCGGCGAAAAGAACTTCTAAAAACGGCACTCATTCGCTCAGTGATCGTTCGCAGAGCCGAGGCGTTCGAAAAGCAACCGTCCCAAACGATTTGTGACCGGCTGTATGCATGTGTGTGTGTGTGTGCGTATTTGTTAAAGAGCCGATGTTCCACCACCGTCGCTGCCCGATATTGTTGGAGTCCCGATCTACACTTACGCCTAAATTCATGTTCCGGTGTGTGTGTGTGTATGTGTGTGTGTGTGCGTGTAGTGGATGAACCGCTGCTGCTTCTGCTGATTGACGTCGTCGTAAACTCGGACTGACTGACTTTGGACTAACTGCTTGTGCGCGAGTACCGCTGGAATACAGTAAGAGACGATCCAGCGTTGAGGATACACGCGTGTAGCGCTTCCAAATCGCGTTCGTCGTTTTGCAAACCAAATCCAACTAACAGTGAATCAGTTAGATATTGTGTCAAGTTCTAAGTGGAAAAGCAAATACATACAGATATATATATATACTCACGTACATATAAGTGTTAAATAATAGCTTTCCTACTGCCAGAAACACAAGCCAGGAAAATTAAGTATAATTTAAAAAATCAATAAAAATTTGATCGAGAAATTTTCTTAGTGAAAAATGTGTGAAAAGTAAAGAATTTTCTTGGAAAAGTGAAAAATATAAATTCTTTATGCGAAAGTTGTGCATATGAAGGATTAAAAGGCTAAAATCTAGCAAAAAAATTTTATTTAGAAAACTAGCGCATGATTCAAGAATTTTTATTGAAAAATAAAAATAAGTATTGAAAAAAAATTAATACAATTTTTAAAATAAAAGAGTGTGTATTAAAAAAAAAAAAAAACAAATTAAAAATTATTAATAAAATAATTAATTTTCAAAATATACATTATGAAAATTTTATTCGAAACACTTATTAAAAAAACAGAATAATTAAAAAAAAAATTTTTAAATTAAAAAAAAAAAATTAAAAACAAATTATACATTTTTAACAAAAACTGTTTGAAAAAGCTGTGCAAAAATACTGAAAAAGTGCTTTAAAATAATAGTGGGTGTTCTCAAAATATACTGAGCGAAATAAGAAATTTCAAAATAATTGGAAAATATACGAGCATTCGTGCTCAAAAATTACTGAAGAAATTTTTAAACAAAAAAAAATTGTGAAAATAATTTTAAAAAATACACTTAAAAATCCAGTGAATTTTTCAAAAATGGCGAAACAATCCCAAAATACTTTATACAAAAATTGCAAGCAAAAGTAAAAAAAATATTTAATAAAAAAAAAATAAAAATTTTACACAAAATACAATTTTCGAAAATTATATTCAACTGTGTTCTACAACAAACAGTGGCATTTGCAGCGCCAGCAAAAACACGCATTCGTGGATTAGTGTTTTGCTGGGCAGTGACTATGACTGCAACGTGAGTGGTGCTAAAAAAGCATACATTCCAAAGTATATAAAAAAAATTTAAAACTAACATTTATTAAAGAAGAAAAAAAAACGCACACAAAATGCCGAAAATTTTTCTCATCAAAAATCGCCTGCACCAGCAGCAACAGCGCCTGTTGGAATCACAAAATCTGCTACAGGACAAAAACGAAGATGATCGACTGGTGCCACCGTTGAGTCCATCACCACCAGTAGGTGGCAAGCCGCATACGCCAACGGCAGGCACACGTTCATATACACCAACACCCACACGACATTTCTATAGTGGTCGTAGAACGCCCAACACATTCGGTGCAGCGCCAACCACATCGCCGTCACCAACAGCAGTTGTACCGACACCAGTACAGCCACCCAAGACGCCTGAACCGCAAGGCACCAGTGATGCAGGGAGTGATGCGCCAACAGAGCATGTGTCTCCAGCAACAAAAGCAACATCGGAAGGTGTTGAGGAATCCAGTGTATTAAATACAGAACCAGTGAATCTGTTACCAGTAACAGCAGCAGCAACAACAACAACAACAACAGCAGCGGCTGAAACATCAACTGCAACAGAAGGTGTTGGAAATGCTCCAAATACGCCACCACTTTCGCGTAAACGCTTCCATCATCGTCGATATTACTTTGGCCAACAGCAATTACTACTGCAACAACAGCAACAACAGCAAGAACAGCTACAAGAGAAAAAATTATGTAATGGTGATAATGATGCCGACGCTGACGCTGCAGAAGGTAAGTTTTCTTAACGAATTTTATTTGATTTTTGATCATTTTTATTTTTTTTATATCAGTGAAGTGTTTTTTCGGGTAGGGAAAAAGGTTGCCCGTTATAATAAAATTTTAATTTTTATATATGTGCATTAAGCAGAGAATGACGATTATATATTTTACATAGAAATCCGCGCTTAGAAGGCAGGTTCTTTCAAGAAACATTTCGTTTTCAAGAAAGGAAGAAGTTCGTTGCTTAAGTCTTTTGTGTCTGTGATTTTTTCTAATTGTACAAAGGCTGCATTTAAAAAACCTTAGACAACTTTAGTGAATATTAAAATAATTTGTTTTAATGGTCATTACTTTTCGAAAAAAATATATTTTAAGATTTCCACAATGCTTGGAAAAAATATCATTTCAAAAACAACAAAATATGCGAAATTTTTTAAAAACTAATTTTCTTTATTTTCTGTATTAAATAAACATAAATATAAATTAAATTCTAAACTGCTCAAAAATGTTTGCAAAATAAGAAAAATATAAAATAAAATTAAATAAGTAACACAATATCATAATTTTTAAAATATTTGAAACATTTTTTGAATGGATTTTTATATTCTACTCTAACTGCTGCTTACGAGATAAAAAGTCTTGCTTATGATATTCAGCCTGGATCTGTAAGCATCTTAAAAAAAATTGATTTATGCAAAAATATTAAAAAAAAATTTAAAGGATTTTCAAAATATATGTGTAGACCAATTGTAGCAAAGCGAAATCACTTTTAAAGTCCTTTCTCGTTCCCTGCAAAATAATATGATATTTACGTGTATAATATAAAATAACAAGTTCGCTGCTGAAGTCTTTTGTTTGAAATTGGTTTTTTTTTTTTTACAATTCTTAGGTGCAATTAACGAAATAAGTTAAAAACAAACAAAGCTGTTCGGTGTGCAAAAGATATAAAAAATTAGAAAAATATAAATGAGAAAATAAAATAAAATTAAAACTGAACAAAAAGAAATAGATAAAAATATTATAAAATAAAAAAGTAAATTAAATGAAAAAACTAAATGCAGATAAAACAAAATAAAGTGAAATAATAAACATAAAAACAAAACTAGGTAAAAACAAATAAAGTTAAAACTTAAATAGATTAACAAAATTATTTAGTTAAAATAAGCAAAATAATTAAAAAGAAATTCAAGAACAAACGAGGGAAAAGCAAGAAATTAAATTCAACTACATCAAAAAAAAACATAAAATAAAACCAAATAAATATTCAAAACAAAAATTAAAAACTTAAATTAAATAAAATTGAAAAAATAAAGTAAAATAAAAATTAAATAAAATAAGAAAAAATTTAATTATCTTAAAAAAAATTAAATAAAATATAATGAAAATAAAGTAAAATAAAATAAAATAACATAAAAATAATATAATTAAATAATTATAATTAAATTATCTGCTTAGAATTAATACATAAGTTAAAATCAAAAGAAAGTTGAATAACTAAAATTAAACAAGTTAAATTAATAATATGAATTAAAATAAATAAAAAGATTAAAACATATTATAATAAGATTAAATAAAATTAAATTAAATGTATTATAGCAATATTATTTTTAAAATAAAGTAAAATTAAATTAAAATTAAAAAGAGGCAAAGAGTATAGCAAAAGAGATAAAATAAAATTAAATTAAATTAAATTAAATGGAATCAAATGAAATAAAACAATATAAACAAAATAAAATAATATTTATTAAAAAAATAATATCGAATAAAAGCGCACTAACCAAAAAAGAACAACAATAATCAAATTTTAATTAAATAATCTGTTTATAATTAATAAATAAACAAGTTAAAATGAAAAGAAAGTTTGGTAACTAAAACGAAACAATTTAAATTAAAAATATGAATTAAAATAAATTGACTAAATTATATTGTAATAAGATTAAATAAAATAAAATGAAATTAAACATATTCAAATATGAAACTATGAAATATTTAAGCTTATTTTTAACATAAAGTAAAATTAAATTAAAATTAAAAAGGGGCAAAATAAAATTAAATAAAACCAAATGAAATTAATCAAAATAATATAAAAGAAAATAAAAAATTTCCATTTTTAGTGACGTTCAAAATCACCTTATCTGCATATTAAATCGAATATGTCTCATAAAAATACATAATAGCTGCACATTGCCATTTTCTGCTTGCCCAATGCCCACTATTTGTTGATTTAATTAAGTTATTCGCTCGTTCTCTTTATGCACAATATCTGTCGATCATTTGCAAGCGATAAAAATCATCTAAACTAATTAATAGCAAACAACAATTGGTCAACACCCATTTTGTTAAAATAATAATAACAGCGAAATAATAAATAAAGTATAATTTAATAAGCAAAATAAGAGCATAAATTTCTATAAGTAGACAAATCTACATATATCTATATATATATATTGTTAGAAATTAAGCAGTTGTGAACAAATGAGCAGCGATTACTCGCGCTTGCCACCATTAAATGCGCTACAGTCTGACAAGAGACAAGACAACTTGACACATGTATATTTTGCTCTGAGCTGAAAAGCGACAAATACTATAATCTACAGAACAAAAACTCACATTCATCATCACTTTACTACATATTATTCTTAGCTAAAATTATTTAGTGCGCAAAAGCACAGTCTCAGACGCCAGCAGGCAAGATGCTTAGTTGGGAAAAAACTTTGTGCTGAAAAGATATAAAAAATATTACAACGTAGGGACTCTCAGCTGTAGAGCAGCGAGCTCAATGCAAATTTAATGAAATTGTAGCGACATTAAAATAATTAAAGCTGTGATCTCCTTATATTTGCGTGCATATATATATAATTTTTTATTCTAAATTTTTTTATTTTCATCTTTTTTGCTTTACTTATGCATGCATTTTTTCATTTTGTAATTTTTTGCTCATTTATTTATTTTTGTTTTTGTTACAATCATTATTTTAAGTCATTGAAATTTTTACTGCTTTTGCATGGGGGTGTGTTAGCCTTATATTGTCAGAACGCAAGCTCAAGCACAATTCTTTTAAGTCAAACAAAATTATTATATACACTTTTACATATACTCGTATGTATATATTGCGTTGCATATATAATACTTATTTATAAACATCATAATTTAGCGTAAGAATAATTGTTTATGGTATTGCTTTAACGTAACAATGCAAAAATTCTAAAATTCATTTCAATTCACAAAGCGCATTAACCGTATGAATGACGGCCAGCCAGCCAGCCAGCCTGCTTGACGTGCTGATTGACTGCCAGCACCCACACACACAGTAATGCTCATATACAGCGACACACGCTTATGATTTTGCTATTGCTCTTTGAGTGGCTACTGTCTCGCTGCATATAAAAGGCGTGCATATTATTTTTGCTGCTGAATAACTGAATGATTGACCGAAATGAATGATTGTCAACGACTGCTTAAATGTCGGTGCTTTGTATGATATTTGCTTTGATTTTTTCCACTCTGCACTGTTCTAAAGTAATGCCAATTTATTATTTTGGTTATAAAAAATTATTTTGAACTCTAATAAATTTGTTTATTGTAGCAATAAATTATTTAGTGATTTCATTCATGCATTCGGGGAGTCATAATGAGAATTAATGATAAAATTATTCATGAATATAATTTTGGGAAATAATAAAAAAAATATAAATATTATTGAAAAAAAATATAATAAAATAAAATTAGGTAAAATAAAATAAAGTTAAATAAAAATATCAAGTCAGGTAAAATAAAATAATATTACACAAAATAAAATAGATTATTAATATTAAATTATATTAAATTGGATTAAATAAAATAAAACTAGTCAAACTAAAATAAAATCAAAACACAACTAAAAAAAAAAATAAAACAAAATATATAAAAATAGAAAGAACATATAGAATAAAATAAAATTATATCAAAAAATAAAATATATAGAATAAAATAAATTAATACAAAATATCATTAAGAAGAAAAAAACAAATTAGAATGAAATAAAATTATATCAAAAAGGAAAATATATCTAAACTTTATAAAAAAACGAAAAAAGCAAATTCGAATGAAATAAAATTATGTGAAAAAATAAGATATATAAAATATAGTAAATTAATACAAAATATAACAAAAGAGAAGAAAACAAATTAGAATAAACTTACATCAAAAAATAAAATACATGAAAGAAAATAAAATGAAAGAAATAAATAATATTAAACTAATTAAATAAAACTAGTCAAATTAAAAAAAAATCAATACAGCAAAAATATAATAAAAAAAATAAAACAAATTAAATAAAACTAAAATCACATAAATGAGATTTAGTGAAAGTTCAAATAAAAAAAAAATTAAATAGAATAAAAAATTAAATGAAATAAAATAAATAAATAACATTAACTTATATTAAATTAAATTTAATTTAATAAAACTAATAACAATATAGAATAAATTATTGTAAAATAAAATAAATTTAATTAAAGTAAATTAAATATAATATAATAAAATAAAAAAATTTTAAATATAATAAAATAGAGTAAAATAAAATAAAAAAGTTAAAATTAAATAAAATAAAATTAAATATATATATAAAAATTATATAAACTTATTATAAGTAAAACTAAATTAAACTTAATTAAATTACATTTGAAATTAATGAAAATATAAATCAAATAATAATAAATTTAATGAACTTAAATAAAATAGCGTTAAATAAAATTAATTTAAATGAAAATATGGTAAAATAATAAATAATAATAAATATAAAAATAATAATAAATAATAAAATAATAATAATAAATAATAAATTAACAAAATACAGATAAATGAAAGCAAAACGAAAAAACAAAATAAAAATAAAATAATATTAAATTTTGGTTGTTAAACAAAATAAAATAAAATAATTATTAAACAAAATGAAAAATAATAACAAATAAAAGTAAAATAAAATACCTAAGTTTTAAATAATATACAGCAAATTAAAAAAAAAATAAATTAAATTAATTAAAAGGAAATTAAGGAAAATATAAAACACAAAGAAATTAAATTAAGCGAAAATATAACAAAACTAATTCTAACCAAATGAAAAAAAAATTGTACTAGAAAAACTATATATTATGTAAAACTTAATAAAATAATAATATAAAGTAAAATAAAAATTATTAACTTAAATTAAAATAAAATTAAATAATTTAATATAAGAATAAATTCTTTGAAAAAATAATCATCAAATATTTTTAAATTTATAACTAGTTTTTCCTAAATTGGTACTATATTAAAAAATTCAAAAAATAAAGCTATTAAATTTTCTCCCGATTTTTTTATTAATTGAAGCAAGCGAATACAACATAAATTAAACGAAGCATTTTCACAAGACTCCAAAAATTAATAAAATAAATTTCAATCGCGAAACAAAATTATGATAAAGAAAACTTAAATTTTTCTGACATTTTCAAGGGATACCATATCAAAATTTTAAATTTTTTTCTTTTTAAAATTTTTTTTTTTGAAATATTTAATTTTTTGTTATCATAGAAAAATATCTCAGCAAACATTTTATAAAATTTATAATAAATAAATAATACAGTAAAAATGAAAAAGTTGGAAAATATGAAATTTAAAATAGCTTTAATACTTTTTTTTGGGTTATTTGACTTTTTAAATAATTTTTTATTATTATTTATTATTTTCTTCATTGCTAAAATGTGTTTAATTCATGTTATTCTGTTTAATAGAATTTTTTCCCGAGATCAAAAAAGCACACATACTTCTAAGTGACCTCTAGCGCACATATGTACACATGCACATACATCTGCCTCTTTTATAAAATTCAATTACGCAACTTTTTTTCATCGCCTTTCTACTTAAATCGTCACTTTTCACTTGAAAAACAACTGAAAACAATCACACACACACACATATACACACACACACGAATAAAGCTTAATTCAATTATTCATTTGCCTTTTATTATTATGTACTTTCTTGTTATTGCATAACAACAACAGCAACAACAACAATAACAACAAGAAACAAAAGCGCTTTTACCACGTCGCTAGACTTAGCAGAATAAAGAATGAAGCGCAACTAATCAACGCCATCAACGAAATGGCCGCAAATATGCACATACGCAAACATACATAAGTACATAGGTATATGCACAAAGCAGAGGAGCAAGCGTGAATACCACAGCGTTTAATATGACTAAAGCACAGCGAGCGATGCATACATAGAAGAATATAAAAGAACAGCAAGCCTGCTAGTTGGTTAGTCCGACAGTTAGACGACAGTCAGTCTTACAGCCTTCTCAGCCGTAGCCTTAGACACTTTGTACATATATGCTCGTACATATGTTTGCTTGTATATGTGTTGGTATGTTCACGTTCGCTGCTAAAGTCTAACGTTTCGTAACGAACCAACAGCAGAAAGAGGCGAAAAAATCAAAACCTCGCAGCGCTTTCTGTAGAATTCCATGCCAGAATATTTAGCAACAACAACAACAGAAACACATCAAACGTAACAACATCACACATTTTTCTGGTTATTTTTTCTGATTTATTTTTGTGTTTTTTTTTTATTGTTGCTTTAGTCTTATTTAGCATTGTTATTGCCGTTTTGTCTTGTTTATGACTTTCTTTACTTCTTTCCTTCTTTCTTACCTGGCATCCTGCCTGCTATACGACGACTCGTACTTGTAAACTTGGCTCTTTGCCCATTCGCTAGGCACGTCGCTTGGCTGTTGTGTTGAAGAAAAATATTCTTTAAGTGTCTTGTCTTCTTTTTACACATTCTTCATTTTCTTCTTCTTCTTCATTTCTCACTTCTTATTGCCGCTTACATAATCTCTTTCACCTTCAAATGGAAAGTAGCGACGTAGTTACCTCAGCCATACGTTTTTTTTTTTATTACAGTTGCTTACCTTAAACCACAACAACAACAACAACGCGCAGTCTGTCTGAATGCCAGCAGCACAGCTTCCCAATAAGCAGATATTTAGTAACCACAGTTGTACCATATATACATATTTTTGTTGTTTACATTTTATATGCTAAATACTTTCAAAAACTTTCGGTTGATTTTTTTTTTACTATCCATTTTCTTTCAACGTCTGTATTTCCCTTTCTAAATGGCTTACAGAATATTCTTATTAGCATTTTTTTGTTTTTGTTTTAAAAATTCATGCATAAAAAATATAGGGGCGTTGCGACTCGGCGGTCGTTTAGTAAACAAATTTATATCAATTAATAAAAAGCAGCGTAAATATTTATCACTTTTAGCTTATCTCTGCCCAGGAAAGCTCAAGCTGCTTAGCTTGCTTATTTACGAGTATGTAGCTGCCATGTTACCCATTTTAGTTCATACATATTTATTTCGTTTATAACTCAATAAGTGTGTGATGGGGAACCTCACCTCAGCTCAACTTGAAAGTAATTATATATGCAAGCTATAACTATTAATTTCCTCCAAAAAGAAAAAAATAAAAACCAAAATTTCTTCTTGCTTTCTTCTTCTATTTTTAGTTAAAATTATAATTTTATACGTTATGCTTTTGTTTAATGTTATTCTTGTTGTTGTCGCGTAAAAAAGTGCACCACTGAGATTTTAATTTAGTCATATAAAGTCAGTTAAATAGCGTTTGTTGGCAGTTTTTCGGAGCTTATGAATGAAATATTAAAAATTTTAATTTTCCTAACTCTTTTCCATAAATTTTCTATTCGTTAAGTGTACAACTAGAATATGCTAATCGTTAGCATATTAAACTTTTAGTGCTTTTTCACCTTTTTCGGTAGTTAATCTTGTTATCTAAATGGTTTGTTTTGACCAGCGTGTCGCTATTTCAATTAAAAGTATTTTAATTATATTCATTATGCATATATAAATACTTATTGATGTAATTGTGTGGAAAATTATGGGACTTGATAGCTTTATTTGTACGTCTAGTAAGCTTAAATTTAATTATTATTTATTTTATCCATTTTTTTCTGTTCTAAAAGCAGACCGAGCCTAAAAGTATGCAGTGCTATTTCTGCAGCTTTCGAATTTTTCAAATTCGCTCGAAAATTTATTACTTTTGTGCTCAATAAAAAGTATTTTAATAATGAATTCTACTTTCGCATTTTTTCAATTCGCTCGAAAATTAATTATTTTGGTGCTCAATAAAAAGTATTTTAATAATGTATTACAAAAAACTTAAAAAATAGCGCCTAAAAGTGTGCTAGGATCTAAAAAATTTTACTACATTGGAAAACGAAATGTATTTAAATTTAGTTAAACTAAAATTTAAGAATAATATTTTATTATATAGAAAACGCCTGAAAGTATACTAAGTTTGTAAAAAAGAAAACAGGAAATGTTTAAAAACAAATTTTGGTATTCCAATTTCTTTTCCATAACTGAATGTAAGCAAATTATTTCTCAAAAAATGCTTACAATTAGTCAAATCTAGTCTCAAAATTTTAAAATAATAAATATTAAGCCAAAAAATACGCTACGTCAAGCCAGAACTTCAAAAACTCACTCAATTGATTTGAAAAAAAATATGTTGACTATAGAAAACGAAAAAATATGTTTTTAGCACAATTTAGATAATACATTTTTAGAAAATGAAAGTTAAGCTGATAAATATTTAGCTAAAAAATATTAAACTTCCAAAAGTAAGTTAGATTTGCAAAGAAACATTTAAAAGATTTAAAAAAAAATTAAATTTATGTATTTTTTCTAAACGAATGCAATTAAATTCTACCTCAATAAATTCTTTACATATATGGGAATTCAAGACTAAAAATTATAAATCCTGCTATGTTGATTGATTTCCCATATTTACTCATACAAATTTTTACTGCAGGTATTTTACCGATGCAAAACTCTTTAAGGATTAAATCGAAACTAATCTAAAATTAAATAAATAAATAATAAATAAATGTAAAAAATTGATTTCTCTCATTTGTTTTCTCTAATTGAATATAAATACATGTTACCTCAAACGTTGCCTACATTTAGGCGCATCTTTCAAATATATACATTTTTTTTAGAACTTCTATTGATTTCTAAATTATTAATAAAATTTATATAATTACTTAATATCATAATAAAAATACGTTTTTTGAGAAAAAAATAAAACTAATTTTTTTTTTCAAGTTTTAATTTTCTGTGGCTTCGCACTTCAAGAGTAAAATTAAATATTATATATAAATAAATATAAAAATTACCTTTAGAAACATATGTACATGCCTTTTGCGTTATGTGTACCCTCACCACAGACTTGTATACCTTTAAATATAATAATTATAATTATACTGTCTGCTCGCGAAATGATTATAAGCGCAAAAAAAAACACGCAAAAATAAACGTAATTTTCACATACATTAAAATATTTCGCATAAAATACAGCTACATCTACCATACACAACGTGTTTCTGTTGCTTAGTGTGCTGTAATAAGCCAGCGCTGGCAAGAAGTGCCAACTAAACAAAAATAAAAAAACAAAATCTTGAAGAACTTCCCGGGCGTTGTTAGAGTTCCAGCTAAATCATTATGCTTATGTGTTTATGTAGTACATAGTGCTCGCCCGTCGCTGTTCAGTGATTTTCCCATTCATGCTGCCAACCAGCCCACCGCGCACCAGCCTCATGTTCCCCCTCTACATACGTAATAGCCAAAACTCATGCAATAATTAATTATTTCTTTCATTTCACCATTAATTAAGCCAAGAACAGAATATATATATATATACTATGTATTACATATGTGTATACAGATGTAAAAAAAATATAGAAAAAAAAATTCGTATAAAAATGAGTAATAAAAAGTAATTTCAGTCGCTTTAACTAAGCGTAACAAAAACAAAAAGCTTTATTAACTAAGAATATGTGTGTGAACAAGTCTTTATATACTTACTTATATTAGTATTTATATACACATTACATATGTATTTGATGGTTAATGCCTAACTAAAATCTTTTCGTTATGCCTGTCAGCTACCTCAAGTGGATAGTCGGCTGGTCTGGCATTCGGGAAGAATTATGAAGCGTGAGTTTTGCTCATAATATCTGCACTTTTTTTTTTTTTTTTGAATGTTGCTTGCGTGTTTAAGCTAAGTCTAAATTCTTGCCCGTCGGCTTACATCTTATATACATAGCTATATATATATGTATATTCTTGTTATTCCAGACGTTTCCCACATTTTTGCTAAGTAAATGTTAATTATGCATGGAATTTCCACGAGATCAGCAAATGTATTAGTGAATATGGCTTTTAAAATCTTTTAACGCTTTCCTAAATTGTTAACAGAATTTTCTGATCAAATATCAAAAAGTATTTACATATGAATAAATAAAGGCTGAAATTAGAATAAAAATTAAATAAACAACTTAAACTTTAATAAAAATGTTAATATAAACGAAAGTAAAAATCAAACTTAAAAAAAAAAATAAATAAAAATAAAAAAACAAAAATAAGGGTAAACAATAAAAATAAAAAAGAGTAAAAATAAAATAAAAAATAAAAATAAAAATAAAAACAAAAATATAACTTTTAAGTAAAAATAAAAATGAAACTAAAAAAAATAAAATTTAAATTAAATAAGAATAACAATAAAAATATAAATATTAATAAAAAATATAAATAATAATAAGACTAAAAATAAAAATGTAATTTTGAAAATAAAAATTAAAAAATCTTTCTTTCTTATTCTTCGAAGTAAGAGTTAAATTTAAAATGCAAACATAAACATTATAAAAACCAAAAATGAACTTAAAAAATTAAAACTAAAATAGTAAAGAAATATTTTTAAAATTAAATATATAAAAAATTAAAATAAAACAGATCTAAGTTAAGAAAGTACTAATTAAAATACAAAAATAATAATGAAAGGAAAACCAAATACATATATAAATGTAAAGGAAAACGAGAGTAAAAATAAAAATTAATTTTAAAATAGTTAAAATTAAAATAAATAATAATAAAAAATAAAATTAATAATAACAAAAAAAAAATTAATAACAAAAGTAAAAACAAATGTTTAACTAAAAAATAATAACAATTTTAAAAATAAAATAAAATAAAATAAAAATAAAAAAATTATATTAAATAACAATATTTTATTAATTAACTAATTTTATATTTCATTTTCCAAAAACTACTTTCGAATAAAAATTATTAAGAATAAAATAAAATAAAAATAAAAAAATTCTATTAAATAAGAATATTTTATTAATTGACTAATTTTATATTTTATTTTCCAAAAACAACTTTCGAATACAAATTTTATATGATTTAAAAAAATTATAAAAACTTGGTACCTTACTCAACTCTTCACTAATATGCTAATTTCCTCCCAGCAGACATTTATTTGCACCTTTTTGCTTTCCCTTTAGCCCTTAGTACTGACACTGAATGCATACATACCATACAGATATTCACATTTACTGCAGTAGAGGTATTATCTCATACCTAACTATGCACACTAACTGCTGGGCGCTCTTGATTGCCCACAGAAACTGCGGCAGCTACAGCATTCCTCATTTTCCACAGCACCACTCTTTCAAGAAGAAGAATACTAACAGCAAGAATTTTCAGTTTTCTAGTGCTGATTTTTTTCTGCTTTTTTTTTCTTTACTTCCCAAACAGTTTGCTTTGCGGTCTGAAGAGCTTAATGCCAGTCGTATTTTCTGATTGTACTTACTGCAGCTAATTTTGTTGTTATTGTCGCTATTCTTCTTATATATTCACAAACAAAGCACTTAATGCGCCATGGTCCGGTGAGCAGGTTCCACGGTGACGTTCAACACTGCTTGCCTTTATGCACTCGCCACCAACAGGCAGGCACCTCCAACTCCTGGTTTTACCAGCAGCGGCAGCAGCAGCAGCAGACCCTTCTTTTCTGCGTACATATTTACTTGCTCACATCATGCTCGCTTGCTTAACTGCAGTACTTTATTCCTTAGTAGAAGTGACTAGTAACGCCATTATGTTAATCATTACTATTATCACTCAGATTCGTAGGTATGGTATGTATGGGTGTGTTTACCACAACCTCTGTGGTGCCATAGTACCAGCGGTAGGCTCCCTAGAAACAGCATGCATAAGAAAATGTGAGTAAAAATCACTATCCCCTCTCTTTCCTATTGAAATAGCCTACTGTTAGTTTGCTTGCTTTGCGTTTGTGTTTGGGAGGAAGCCTTTTAGAGCCACATAATGATTTTTCTCTAAAAGGTAAAAGGAAATCGATGAAAGAAAAATGGCTTAACGAACAGTCAAGGCTAGTTAGGCCAACTAGCTACGCCTAGTGCGAGTGTGGAATGTTTGAAACCGGAATAGTCAGTTGTATATACATGCAGGCACATAAATATTAGCTGAAAGCTATCTCTGCAACGGACGTGGTTAGAAGCATTTGAATGGGTGTAGGGATGAATTTCAATTGAGATTTCGATGGAAGAGCAAAGTAGGCAAATTTAAGTATACACAGTAAATTCGAAAACCATCTGCCTTGTAATGTTTTTTTTTTTTGATTTTGCTTGACATGAATAAAATAAATAATAAAATTTATTTTTTTGCTCAGGAAGTTCGTTGCTTAAGTCTTTTATACTGTGGCGAGCTGATGACTAGATTGAGCCGAAAATCGGGAAATAAGTATTGAAAAAAGCTTACCCACCAAAAGGCACAAAAATTTATTTTATGTAAAAAAAATAAAAAAAAAAATATTTAATGCAGAAATTTAATATTTAATACCGAAATAGTATTAACTTTTTACATTTATATCAGGAAGTTGTTACAATAAAGAAAAATATTTGTAAAAAAATTTATGTTCAAAATTAAAACAAATTTGTAACAACAAAAAATAATTAATCAAAAAAAAAATATTTCCACACATTTTTTTTGAGAATTCTTTATTTTTATATTTAAAAATGACTAAATATATTTTTAAAAAAATAATTATGCCAGCAATGAAACACTTTTGAGCATTTAATTTATTTTAATAACTAAAATTGCTTATTTTTGTTTATTAACTAAAACTTATTGTTATCCAAGATTTTTTTAATTCCTCATTTATATAATTTGGAGTATATGAAAAATTAAATAAGTAAAATATTATTTTAGATTTTTCTTTATATAATTAAAAGTATATTAAAATATTATAATTTTGGTAAAAAGTTATTAATTTTGGTTGATTAAAACTAGGCATTAAAAGATTAGAATAACTAAACTTGAACTTTTTTTAATTTCAACAATCATATATTATTATATAATTATATATCAAATTGAAGTTTTCAAATAATTCAAATTTTTATTGAGCTAATTTTTTTTTAAACTTAGTAAGAAAATAATACTTTAAATTAGTATTAAAATAAATGATAATATCGAAATTTATTAAACAGAATTAAAGTTGAGGAAAGTTAATGATGAAAACACAAAATCAGGAAAAAAAATTTTTATTTTTTTTATATGAAAAATTAGCAAAAAATGAGGCAAAAAAAACTCGAAAAATGAGATTTGGTTTCTATAAATAACCTAAATTTTTTTAATTTACAATACCACATTTTTGGTAGTATTTCAAATTATAATATTTATTTTTTTTATATGAAAAATTAGCAAAAAATTAAATAAATGAGGCAAAAAAAACTCGAAAAATGAGATTTGGTTTCTATAAATAACCTGAATTTTTTTAATTTACAATACCACATTTTTGGTAGTATTTCAAATAAAAATTAAGGAAAATATACAAAAAGGGACAAGAAAAATTGAAGCTTAAAAATCCAATCGTAAATTAAATGAATAATAAATTTAATAAAAAAATAAATTAATTAATTAAGGTAATCGGAAAAAATAAATTAATTAATTAAGGTAATAAAAATATATTTATTTATTAAAAACCGATTTATGTAAAAGGTTCCAGCTTAGAAAAATAAGTATTTAAAGATTTAAAAGGAAAAAAGCAACAGGTAAAATATACAGATCATTTTAATTTCACTTTTTTAAATTCAAAATAAACTTTTTCATTAAATGTCGAAACTTTAAAAACAAAATGTTGACATTAAAATTTACAATTAACTAGAAAATTATACATATCTTATTTAGCTTAGTAAATAAACTAAATATATAAATAAATAATTTGTCTAAACCAAATGTCGTAGTAAATATTGGTTTCAACTTATCATTCACAAAATACACAAGAAATTTATTTTTATTACACAATCAACACAAAACTACTTGTCATTTTTCTAAATCAACAACAACAAAGCTTTGCAACAAATCTCAACATTATCAGCACAAGAATTGAGCAAAATCTACAAAGGAAAAAGCAATTTAAAGCACAAACTAACAAAAAAAAAAAACAATTACCGCAATAAAATTAACACTTCCAAGAAGTAAAATAAAAAAATGCCACTATACAGTAATTTAAATACAAATACACATACACACAAATATGTATATGCAGGTATTAGACTATATACATGTACATATAACTCTATATACCCCACAAATGGCAATAAACTCCACACACACACAAGCCATTTGCAAGCAAATAAAAGAGACTTTAGTTAGAATATAGACAGCGAAAATTGAAGCAGCAACAATTACGGCGTGCAATCAAGATGTGTGAGCGATACTAAGATCATAAAAATTAAATGAAATAAAAAATAAAAATAAAAAAAAAACTGTGAACGGCAAACTCGACGCGCGGCTACCTGTGTAAGCTTTTAGTACTTTTTTTATAACATTTTATATAGCCTAAGCAAAACCACGCGCATGCGCACACACACACATACGTACATTTCATTATGTCCGGCTATCACTGCCGCTATCTGTCAGGAGGTGTGCTGATAAAGTCACAATGATAACTTCAATGCTGTTGTAGTATGTTTGAGCAAAACACTCTTATTCGCTGTATTTTCGGTTCAGTTGTTAATTTTTGTGACTTTTTTGTTAGCATCACTAAAAAATTACCGATGCTCGCGCAAAAATTCGACGAGATTTTAGTAACTCTCAAGCAAAGCATACTAAAAAGGGTTAGAAATTAAAGAAAGTTATTTTTTTCATTTATTTTATGATTTTTAATGTTTTGCGGTGATTTTTAGAGTAAATAAAAATCCCTCCGCACAATTTTTTAACTGTAAGGCTAAGAATTTTTTTATTGTTGCCATAATATTTACTTATTTTGTAAGAAAAATTAGTATGAGTTACTGCCAAGAAATGTAAAAAATCTATTATACTGAGCACAACACTTCCTTATGGACTTGGAAGAATTTTAATTTTTTTTTTCTTGTTCCTTTTTAAGAATATTAATGTACACTCACACAGAACTCTAATGGCAAAGTCAAACTTGCGAGGCATATTTTAGTTGTTCCACATGCACTCACATACCTACATACATATGTACGTCTGTCTATGCATGTAAGCAGCATCCAATCAAGTCAAATGTCCAATAGCAAACCTACCACACGCTGTGCAAAGCATCGGAACGAAAGCAACAATTTTGTTGAGAGCAGGTGATGATATGATGAAGTTGCAATTTCTCGGCACATTAAAATACAAAGAGTGCGGCGAGAAAACAGAGGAAAGCAAAAAACTCGACAAGCAAAGTCAATTTCTGCACATCATACATGTAAACGGAAATCGAAATAGCTAACACAAAAAATATATATATATGTATGAATGACAGCATCCAGCAAAAGCAGCAGTATTTGAATTGTCATTTGCTGCAAAAAAAAAAAATTAGATTAAAAAGAAATTACAAAATATGAAAAAAAAAGTATGTAAAACAACAAAAATTCTGTTTGCAGCTTTTCATTTCTTTTTTAGTATTTAATGTCTTTCTTCTATTTGTTTTTCTTTTTTTCAATTACCTACTAATTTCTTCACTCGCTACCATTTTTTTTTGCAACCCTTGCCAACAACTAACAGCCACTTGTACAGTGCTCTTCTTCTTCCTTCCGACCAATCAGCCGTGCATTTGCTGTCTGCCATTTGTTTTGTTTGCTGACTTTGGCGCACATCTGTTGCTTTTGGTCTCACTCTCTCTGCCTGGCGTTTGATCGTTAACTGTTAGCTACATCCGCTAATAATTCTTCCGACGTTTTTGCCATTTCACTGCTGTTTGTTTGGTTGATCGATATTTGTTTTCTTAACAAAAAAAAGAGAAAAAAATAAAAACAAAGGCTTCAACGCTTCATTTCATTTCCTTAAAACAAAAGTAAAGACAACTATCTCCAACAAAGTCCTTACGGAAATCGTTTAGGTTTTTGGCAAGTTAAGGGTCAGTAGAAAAATGTCCGTTAAGCTGTTATTAAGTTTTCAATTTTGGCAGGCTTGAAGAAATTTCGAGGGTAGTAATTTCTTTTTTATTCACCTCGCATTTTATTTTATTTTTTATTTTGTTTTACTTTATTTTATTTTATTTTATATCTATTTTATTTTATTTTTTAATTTTATTTTATTTTATTTTATTTTATTTCATTTTATTTTATTTTATTTTATTTTATTTTATTTTATTTTATTTTATTTTATTTTATTTTATTTTATTTCATTTTATTTTATTTTATTTTATTTTATTTTATTTTATTTTATTTTATTTTATTTTATTTTATTTTATTTTATTTTATTTTATTTTATTTTATTTTATTTTATTTTATTTTATTTTATTTTATTTTATTTTATTTTATTTTATTTTATTTTATTTTATTTTATTTTATTTTATTTTATTTTATTTTATTTTATTTTATTTTATTTTATTTTATTTTATTTTATTTTATTTTATTTTATTTTATTTTATTTTATTTTATTTTATTTTATTTTATTTTATTTTATTTTATTTTATTTTATTTTATTTTTTTTTTATTTTAATTTATTTTATTTTATTTTATTTTATTTCATTTTAGTTTATTTTATTTCATTTTATTTTATTTTATTTTATTTTATTTATTTTATTTCATTTTTTTAATGTTATTTTTATTTTTTTGTTTTATTTTATTTTATTATATTATATTGTATTTAATTTTATTTAATTTTATTTTTTTTTTATTTTATGTAAAAAAAAAAGATTGAAAAAGAAGAGTAATTTTTGATACATACACATATGTATATGCACGTACGTACGCACTTCAATGCATCTAAAATCAATGTCACTACCTGCGGCATACCTGTCTCTTCAGCCTATTCGCCTTGCCTCTGCCCTGTCCTTCCCCACACGCACAGATATACCTACAATAAAAATACCAACCAGACGGTTGGCTGCATTTGATTATCTTGAGCAAACAAGAAACAAATAAAATATTTATGTATGCCAAACAAACCGCTTGCTTGCATCAGCATAGGACACGTAAATTTGAAGAAAAAACAATCTCAAAACCCACACACATTCGGTAAATAAAAATAAGTGCGTCATATACATATATCCAAAATCAGAACTCGTTTGGTATACAGACAGGTAGAACAAATTTCAAGAAAAAATTTGAAATCAAAAGAAAGGAACAAAGCAAAAGGAGCGTGATTAAAGCGAATGCATGGCTTGGTTATAAAGTAAAAAGGGAGGAGGAAAAGAAATTTGAAAAGAATAAGTGAAGTAAAAAAATCGTGCATTTATATGTCCCATTGGCATTGGCGTTTTATCGTGTCTGATTTTTTATTTTTTATTTTTTTTTTCAATTATACTTACACACATATATACCATTAGCGTGCATTGAAATGCGCGTTTGATATCATAAAAAATAAAAATTTCAAAGATACACACAAAAAAAAATCACATTGCCTTGAAATTAAGGCATGAATCCTGGCACACATGGGCATTTACTCAAATGTTCTTACGTGTTGGTTTCTGTGTGTTATAAACCTGTTGTAGATAATGAGGTAGAAAATAAAAGTAGGGAGCGGTTTTAAGTGTGTAGACCCATTTTTTGTTCTTTCAATTTTTTTTTTTTTTTTTTGTATCAAAAAAATTCACTGAATCATCATTTCGTAAATTGGCAGCCTAAAAAATTGGGAAGACATAATTTTTTTTTGTATTGTAGACAGGTATAAAATGCATTTCGTATTAAGATTGTTATTGGCAGGAGTAATCAATTATAATTTTGGGCATTAGAAAAAAAATTAACAAAATTTCAGATGTGTATAGTAGCATTATATTATATAGAATGCAACATTATATTTCTCAAAAGTAAAAAAAATTAGTTAAAAGATAAGAAAAAATTATTTTAAATTAATTAAAATAAATAAAATAAAATTAGGTGAAGTAAAAAAGAGAATAAAAGTAGAGTAAAATTTTATAAAATAAAAAAAATACAATATAATAAAAGAAAATAAAATAAAATAGTAAAAAGTAAGTTATTAAAAAATTAAAAAATATAAATTAAAAATAAAAATTAATAAAATGAAGTAATATAAAATAAAACAAAATAAGATCAAATTAAAGAAAATATAAATAAGAAATATACCCTCAACCATAGATAAAAAATCTTTGGCAGCATTTGCTGGGAAAATATCTTATATTGCGAATATATTTTCCATCGCTCGATTTCTGCGCAATTTTTATTGCCTGAGTGCTTTCAACTTTAAAAGCAAATTTATCGAGTAAAAGGGAATTTTTAACCATGTTGTTCCAATAAACAAACGTTTTTAATTAAACATCAAAGCAAAGTTCAATTATATCGCTATTGAAATGTTAACAGCGATTTATAATAGAGGTGAATGTGCCTTTGTTCTGTTCCACATTGGCATATTTATAGCGAATTGTCTTCTTAAAGTAATTGTAATAGCAAAAATTATTAGTAATTAAAGTAAAAAAATCCAAAAAATAGCACTAAAAAATTCTTTACTTAAAATTCGGATTCTGCTGCTTTCAACATTGGTTTAAAACAAATTACCTTAACATAAAATAATTTAAATTTTCTATGAATTTCTTCAAACGAATTTTATTTTACAACAATCCAGAAAATAAATTTGAAAAAATTGTGATTGTGTTATTTTGAAGTTAATATATTTAACTAATATATGTATATCTTATAATAAGTTCTTAAGGAACTTTATTAACAAAATTATTAGTTCTCCATTTTGGTGTACATACAAAAAGCTTTTATATACTCGTATTAAGATCCACACACATTTCCACATATTATTCTATTCATAAACATTTAACCTTTCCTTACACACGCAATAAAACATTTTTTGATATTTCAGGCAATATTTGTCAGTCTGTTCTTAGATAAAAAAAAATCTCTTTTGAAATCGTTTTCTGTAGTAATTTCAGTTTAATTTTTTCGTATTTCTTCGCTCTTGATGAGAATGATGTCATATTCGTACATTTAACGATTTGTTGAAGCCTTTGCAACCAGCTGGGCATAAATGGCATGGCCGGGCGTTTTGATGGCATGACATGACGCTGCCAACGTTTGTCAAGTTAATGAACTTGGCAGAGCGAACGTTTTTGCGTTTTCAAGTTTCTACGTGCTTGTTGCTCGGGCTTAATGAAACTTCATTTAATTCTAAAGTGAAGTGAAGTTAGTTAATTCGTGGCTATTATTATTATTATAACTATTATTGTTGTTGCTGTTATTATTATTACGATTTTAATGCCTATATTTGAAAGGTTCTTTTAAGCATTTTTTTATTCCCAAATTTTCTTTTCTATGTAAGAAAGGAAATAATATTTTTGATTAGCTAAACCTAAATTTAATTGGTTTCGGCTGAAAAAATTTGCTTGTGAGAGAGAATAGTAATTAGTAAAAAGTAGAAAAAAAACTTTATAAAAAGTGGCATGTGCGTAAAAAATTGCGAAAATGAAGTAAAAAAAATGCTAATCGTTTTTTACATATTTGATTAAGTACGCAGGCTACAAATTAAAAAATAAATCGAATAAAATAAAGTAAAAAGTATAAAATGAAAAATAATAAATTAAATAAAATAAAATATAACAAAATTAAATAAAATAAAATAAACTAAAACAAAAATTAAATAAAGCAAAATAAAATAAAATAAATTAAAATAGAAAGTTAAATAAAACGAAAAAAATTAAGTTATATATACTAAAATAGAATAAAATAAAATAGAACAAAATAAAACAATATAAAATGAAATACAATAAAACAGAAAATAAAATCAAATAAAAAATTTAAATTAAACGAAAAAATTAAAATTAAAGTAAATAGAAGGAAATAAATAAAAAGTATGAAGTTGCAACAAATCAAATAAAAATAAAATTAAGTTAAATTTAAAAAATAAAATAATTAAAAACAAATAACATAAAGTAAATAATAAATAAAGTTCCAATAAAGTAAGAAAATTCAATCGAAATAAAAACTCAAATAGATTAAAATAAAATAACAAGAAATAAAAAAAATTACAAAATGTAAATTAAAAAAAGTAGAATAAAAAAAATTAAATAAAGTTAACAAAAAACTAAAAAATAAATAGAATTAACACAAAATAAAATGAAGCGAAAAAAATAAAAAGAATTAAATGGAACTAAAAATTTAAAAAAATTAAATAAAACGAAATTAAATAAAAAAATAAAATAAAGTTAACAAAATAAAAAATAATTAGAATCAACAAAAAATAAATAAAGCGAAATAAAATAAAAAATCAAATAAAAAAATAAAGATAATAAAAAATATAAAAAAATTTAATAAAACAAGATAAAATAAAAATATATATTAAAAATTTTATGAAACCATAATAAAATAAATATACAAATAAGGCATTTAATAAAAATAAAATAAAACAAAATCAAAATGATCTAATGAAAGGAAAAAAAACGTTAAAAAAATAAATAAAGTATATGAATATAAACCAAAATAAATATGTTTCCATATTAATAAAAAGAAATATTAGAAAATGTAATGAAAATAAAAAATGAATACCATAGAGATTATTAATTTTATTATAAAATGCATTAAAATAAAATAATTTAAAAAATGGTTGAAAGTAAAATAAAACAATAACACAACGACATAAAATGGAAAAAATACAGATAATATAAAACAATGTAAAAATATAAGATACACTTAATAAAAGTAGAATTCAAATAAAACAAATGAGATTAAAAAACGCAATATATGAAATAAACATAAAAATGAAGTTTATGTAAATATACGATAATTTTGAATTAAATTTCTAATGTTATTAAAATATTTTCTCTCCAAAGTTTTTCACAAAAAACTTTTCCTAGAATTTGCTTTTCAATTAACTATACGTAGAATTACACCTGCGCATGCGTATGCGCGCACACCAAACTACCGTTTACGTAATTTCGCGCCACACAGAGTGCAGAGTGCAAAGCACGTGCATTATACCTGAAACATATGCAGAGCAACTCACATATATATATCAATGCTATGTGTGTTTGTAACTCACCGCTTGTTATCAACACAAATATTTGACTATTTTTATTTTTATTATTTG
Source organism: Ceratitis rosa (assembly GCA_037013455.1). Taxonomy (NCBI): domain Eukaryota; kingdom Metazoa; phylum Arthropoda; class Insecta; order Diptera; family Tephritidae; genus Ceratitis; species Ceratitis rosa. Next base: position 18,321,234 of record JAWMAG010000008.1, on the reverse strand, counting down.
GTTCCCTTTTCGCTTTTTACTTACACCAAATATTACAAAATCATACAAAGAAGTACCCGAAAGGAGATAAGCAAACACAAAAATTATAAAAATATACACGTACATATGTACTACATACTGAGACAAGTCGGTAAATATGTGTTAAGCCACATATTGGTATGCTAAAAAGCATTAACACATCTCAACGCTCCATTTCATCTGCTAAAATTACGCCAGAGCAGACAAAAAACAAAAACAACAAACCAAGAGAAAATCATATACATACATACGAATATATAAGCTTGCATATGCAGAAAATATTCAACGACACACATACCTATACAGCTTATTTTTATTTTTATTTTTATTTATTATTTATTTTTATATGTTTTGCTTTTGTTTTTATTTTTGTATTGCAACAACGCTGGCTGTGGTCTGGCACAGCAGCCGCAATCAGTTTACTGGCTTTTACAGTTGGAGTTGATGCAGTTAGTTGTTGTAGCTTATTGTTGTTGCATTGCTACGATGTTTATTTTAAAATACTACGCCTCGCATGTGTGTGTGCTTGTGCTTGTAGGTATGTACGAGTATGTTTGTATATGTATGATCGTATGAGTATTTATTTGTTTTTGTGCAATTCATACACAAGTCAACCCTGACCTGAAAAGGCATAATTTTTTCACATTGTCGTCGTCGCACTGCCGTTGCAGCGTTGCATTGCTGTTGCTATTGCAGTCATTCGGCTTTTATTTATTTATTTTATTTCAATTTTTCGCTTTTCTCTTGCATTTATTTAAGTTGTATGCAATGCAACACATATGGTTTGCGGCTATTCGTCACAAGTTGCACACACTCACACACACCCACGCCTACTGATTTTTATTATGTCAATTTCTTTTGGAAAATGTTGTTTTTAAGATTCCCTTTTCGTTAATAGGTAAACATGTGTGACGCAGGGAAAGGTAGCTACAACGTAAGATTCAGTAATTTAATTATTTAAAACTTAAGATGACATTTATTGAGGCAAAAAGCATTTAAGGTACAAATACGGTACATTTACGGTATAACTTCGGTATCTTTACGGTACAAACTTAAAATGAGCTGGATCGTTAATAGTACTAAAATATAATATTTATTTATTATTATTATATCTATCTACAACAAATAAAGCGCAATTTTTAAATAAATATTTAAAAATACTGTAAAACTAGTTCGCCTACACTACACCATAGCCAATAATAAACAACACTTAACA
>JAWMAG010000008.1:18285000-18315000 GCA_037013455.1 Ceratitis rosa | reverse complement strand
TGTTAAATTAAAAAAAGTCTCAAAATATTAAAAATTGCTACATTTTCACTATTCCAAAAATATATGGTCTCAGACAGTTTAGTTTTAATTTATGATAATTTTAATTTATGAAAAATAAATAAGAAAAAAAATTTACTAAAAACATTCACAAATAATTAAAGTTCATCAATAATTAAAGTATAAAAAATAATTATAAATAATATTACAGAGTTTGAAGAAAGGTTTGAAAAAACTAATAACAATAATATTTATAAATGTTAAACATTAAAAACTTAGCAAAACCTCACTACAATTTTTAACTAAGATTAAAAAAATTAAAGTACTAGTTGAAAATGCTAGTATAAAAATTGAAACAAAGGTAAAAAATAATTAAAAAAACTAATAATATTAATAAACTTGATATTTATAATTTTAGTTCTCAAAAAAACTATGAAAAATTAAAGAAGAAACAAAAAAGACGTCTATAAAATATATTCATAAATAATAAAATTTCGTTAACAAAAATACTCAATAAAAATTTATTAAAATATTTAATTGAGATTTAAAACAAAAAATTAAAAATATCTGTAAAATTTTTGAAAAGCTTTGCTATCAATTTAATACATAAATACTGCAATTAAGAATTTAAGTCTGATAAACTACACAACATTATTTTTGCATAGTTTAACAAACTGTTATTTGTTTTCAAAAAGTTCGTGGCAGAAGTCTTTTCTAATTATCGATAAACTAAACGAAGTTTGCTATCTAATTCTCTTGAATTTTATATTTTTTTCCAATTTTTTTTAATACTTTTTTAGAATTAAAGTTTTCCGAAAAAAAAATTATTACTTTAATTTTTTTTAATTATTATTACTTTAATTTTTTTTTAAACATTTATTTTTTCGTTTTATTTTTATTGCTTTCAAGAATCATAATTACTCATAAATATTTTTTTTAATTTTTTATCTTCTTTTGGCATATATTTTGTAATTCAAAGAGATCTCGCTTCAATTTATTTGCCGATTTAATTCTAAAAAAATAATAATAATACCAACAATCTCATCACTTTGCTTCATCTACCCAAATATCCAACAAGTTCGTTGCTTAAGTCCTTAATATCTTTAGCTAAGCCACCAAAACCGATGCAGCTAATAATTTGCTTATGACATCGTGCATAACTGTAACTGTCTGTATGTATATATTTATGTTTGCCAACATTTATTTACACCTGCAACATAGTATTTCAACAAGCAGACGAAAAAAAGATTTCGTTAACCCTTTCAACAACAACAAAAAAACAAAAGTATAAATACTAATAACAACAACAGCAAAAATATATATAAATTAACTACTTATACAATAGCAACAACAAAAGTACAACAGCATCGTCGTCGTCGTCGTCACTATGCCGCCGCTTATAAGTATATTTACCGGTTTTCAAGGTTATCGCTAAGTTTAATCAGCAAATATCACAGCTATTTATTGTTGGTGTTGTTGCTGCTGCTGTTGTTGTTGTTGTTGTTGTTGTTGTTGTTGCTTATGCCGTTTTCAGTTTTCAATTTCAACGGGCTGCTGTTTACATACTATTTCATTTCATTTCAGTTCATTTCATTTAACTGTATTTTCCATTTTTTTTTTTGCTGTTGTGTTGTTGTTTTTTTTTTTTGACTTACAGTAAAATAAAGTTGGTCACCCGGCGGCGACGGTGGCGGTATGGCGGCGATATTAACGACAACGACGACACAAAAAAAAGTTACGTCATTTTTATCTACTATGACGGCAATGGCGAAAAGGCAACAATAGCAATAACAATAACAACAACAACAAAGACGAAAACGTTAACGACGAGCGCCGCTATGCAATGAACCGCTAGTGTTGGCGAAGAAGGCAGGTATAAATAAATAAAAGTGATGCGGGTTAACTGGTAAAGCAGCATCAGGGCAAAGCAGCAGACGTAGCCATAGCCAAAGCTTAGCTTTATAAATTTTTGTTTTTTTTTTTGTTTTTTTTTTATTTTCCATATCTTGCGGTTTTTCAGTTTTTTTTGTTTCTACTTTGTTTCATATTGTTGGTACAAAAATTTTTACGATTTTTTTTATTTTTCTTTTTTTTAATTTTTTTTTTTAATTTTTATCTTCACCTTTGTCTTTGCTATTGCCACTGCATAAATATTTTACGCATAATTTCACATTTGTAACCCAATACCCATACCCTTACATATACACATACATACATACGTGTATGCACAAACAGTTTCGATTTCTTACCACACAAAACTGCTAAAAATTTACATAAAAAACGGTAATGAAAAAAAATTTGAAAAGAAAAAAATGCACAAAAACAACTTGCATGTTTCGTCAAGTTTATGCATTTTGTTATTTATTAGTAGAGTTAATGACTAGCGCGTGTCCATATGTATATTTATATTTATATATGTGTATTAGTATCCGTTAACATACATACATACATACATATGTATATGTATGTCATTAACAAACTTACAACATCACAGCTTTGGTCATCAAATATTACACAGCATCGATTTAGTCAATATTGCATACACAAATATACTTATGTATGTATATATGTATGCCTGTAGGTCTAGTCGAATATGCATAAATAATTTTCAAATCGTTTATTTTTTCAATTTCAACATCATCTACGTTAGCTCGGGAAGCGAGCGTCTAACTCTTTTGTATGTTACAAAAAGTGGGTGTTTGCTTAAGAGGCTGCGTGTGAAAGTGTTTGTGTGTGTGTGTGGGTTAGTTAAACGTTTAGCAATTGGGTCAGTTTGTGTTGTGTTTTTTTTTATATTTTTGTTTTCTTTTTCGTTACCAATCTTCATTGATCTGCTCTGATTTAATAATAAGAAGATGTATGCATTTTTCACGACATACAAACATACACGTATGTGTGTTTGCTTTGGCTGATCGTTTTTTTTTTATGTTGTTTTGTTAATTTCTTAATCATACAGTTCGAAAAATTTTTAATGTTCATATGTCAACAGAGCTAACGGTTTTTTTGTTTTCAACGATTAATTTCATTTTGAAAGTACATATTTTTGCAGTTTCTTGTAGCAAAAATATTAATCTCTTTGGAATTTTAATTAGTTACAAAAAAATGTTTTTTATTGTTTTTATTGCATTTAAATATTCTAACTGCGGTCGCCAAGTTACGCACAGGCATGCATACGATACAATGCAGACATATATATTCACATTCAAACTCAGAAATTATAGCAATGTTATTTATTTTTACTAAAATTGTTCTAAAAAAATAGTACTAAAATTTTGCACTATAAATCTTTTTACTAAAATTACTCTTTAAAAATTTGGTTATAAAACTAACCAAAAAAATATTTGTACTAAAATAGTTCTAAAAATTGGTACTAAAAGTTTGTTCTAAAAAGTTTCTAGATGCTTTTTCGGGCCATTGTGTTTTGTTTATGAATATCATGAACAGAATTTAGTTAAAAAATAACTTAAAGCTGTTTTGTACTAAAAATTGTCTACTCTGTGTGCTAAAACTGCTATAAAATTATATTAAAATTTTATCTATAATATTGAGCATTTTTTGTATCAAAATTGTGCTAAAAAGTGGTAATAAAATAAACTCTAAAATTTTGTACTAAAAAATTCCTTCCTTATCATAGTACAAGATTATAATATTTACTTACGAATAAAATTTTTTTATAATACTAACTATGAATATTTTAAACTCCAAATGTTCTACTCTTTGCACTAAAATTGCTATGAAATTTGCAAATAAAATTTTGATTAGAGAGCTTATTTGTATCAAATTTAAAAAAAAAAAAGCTACTAAAAAAATTAGCAATAAAATTTGATTTGAAAACTTACTAAAAATTATTTGCGCTAAAATAGATATGTAGTTCTAAAACTTATATTTAAATAAGTTCTAAAATTTTTTATGAAATACCTATTTTAATTTAAAAAATAAATAACTATTGTATAAAACTTAGCAATTATATATGTTTACAAAACTAAAAATCGTACCCAAATAGTTCTAAAAAAATATAGTACTAAAATTAGTTCTAAAATTTTGTGTTAAAAATCTTAAAATTTTTAAATATTTTTATGAAGGAAATTTGGTATATATTAAAAATAATAATAATATTTTCCGCAAAAAGGTTTGTTTTGTTTGTTACATTTTTTTTTTTTTTTTCAAATATATTTGTAATAATTTTTTCTTTTGATTTATTAATTTCTACACCCTTCAAAGTATATTTTTTATGCTTCAAAGAAATATGAGTCACCAATCAAATAGCCTCAATGTGTAACTGGGAACCTTGGCTAATGCCAATCAATTTAATGACGTACTTAATACGCACCCTTTGACACACAGCCATACACAAAACCTTCCCGCTGAGTAATAAACGCGCCCACAAATATAAAATTTTATATAAAATAAATTATTTCAGCCAAGCCTATCAGTCAACGTGAGAGCAAAATGAAAAAAAAAATATATATTTTCGCATATAAAAAATATATGTATGTAAAACGCACTCAGACGGAAATGTCCTGCAAAACATGCATATATACATACACATATACATGTATAGACATAACAATATATATTTGTAAATATGGCAAATATGACACGCAAAACAATATGCTGGTAATATAAATGCTAATATAAGAATAAAAAAATAATAAAAAATTTAAATTTTCTAAAAAGCTCAAACAAATTGCCGCATTGAGCCATAACAAAAATTCGAAAAAAACTAAAAGAAATATTTAAAAAAAAAAATGTGAAAACAATAACGGCAATAGACAATTTGAAATTTTGCTCCATTTTTCACCACCCATTGTTGTTGTTGTCATTTTTACACCTAAACAATAACAACAATAATAAAAAATCAGCAAACAAAAGGCAATTGTAAGCGAGGCAATAATGAGCGTTTTCAAAAGCCAATTGCTGCATTTGTTGTTGGTGCAATAAGAATAGTGACAAAACATGCAACATCTAACAGGCATATGTGAAATGGTTGCACAAACACATTGACACGACGACACCTCAACGACAAGCATTCACACACATACACACACACATTGACGCAAAGTAAAACACTCGTTTAAATATTTATTTGCTAACAGAGTTGCAATACTCGACCACTAACCGTGCGCTAAGTGCAGGCAAACACACACACACACACACACACACACAAATGTATGCATATTTAAGCACACATACATGTATACATATATAGTAAGAAATTAACAATATATGCGTTGACCTAAATTTTATATTATTTGCAATTTAGTTGCAAAATAAAAATAAAAATAAAATGAAAATAAAATCGAGGAAAAAAAGCATATCTAACAAAAATACTGAAAAACGTTTTAAAAATAGTTACAAAACAAAAATAACAATAATGCATAGAAAATAAAACTGTCAAATAAAAGACAATAGCAGTGGAAAAAGTTACAGAAATAAAAAAAAACACAAAATAAAAATAAAAATTAAAAAAAAAACTTAAAAGAATAGAAAATAAAAAGTGCAGTGACGAAAAAAGTACCGTCAAACTGATAGCTGTAGCAAAGCAAAAGCGCGATGCTGGCGGCATAGTGTGGTATTCTCATGCAAGCATGCACAGATACATAGCTCCATACTAAGCAGCCAACACATTACCATATATGCATTCGCTTTTGCATATGAATGACTTTTGGACTACAACACAACGACGCTGCTGCATTTGGTTGGCGCACGCGCGCATGCATACATGTCACCAGAAAAGGCCAGCTTAGCATATACAAATACTATATATACATATGTACATATAAATGGTTGACAATATACACGTATATGTATATACATATGTATATTGTATAGTTCTAAGTACATTGAATTGCATATGGAAGCAACCTTCTCGGCGTCCACTGCCCCAAACGCTGGTCGATTAGTCGCCAGCTTTGCACTTTACACATACATATATACACATAAGCAAATATGCACTCATATTTACATATTTATATGTATATGTGTATAGGTATGTAAATGATAAGTATATATGAGTAATAGCTGTGCGAGCGTGCCACTGCCGGTTATGGTGTTTACTGATGGTGATGGTGATGCTAATTTGCAGCTGACAGATAAGCAAATGCAGTTGTTCATACATACATAAAAAACGAGGGAGAAAAAAAAAACAACAAGTGAATGAAATGAACAAATAATCTATAAGTTTATGTGTATATATATCTAAGGTTACAAATTATTTTTTTCTTTCTGGCTTAAACTAAATAAAATATGCGGCGTACATGGATATAATTGCCGTTTACATACCAACAAATATATGTACACTATGTAGGTACATACAAGATTTTATTTTATTCTCTAGCTTAAATGCTTTTTGACAATAAAAAAAAAATAACCCAAATAAAAATAAATTAAAAAAACAAAAAATAAAAATATAATTAAAAGAAAAAAAATTAAAATAAAATAAGATGAAAATCAATTAAATTAAAACAAATTAAAAAAATAAATAAATAAAAAATACAACAACTAAATAAAATAAATATAATAAAACAAAAAAAAATTAAATAAATCAAAGCAAAAAATTAAAAAGTTAAATAAAATATAATAAAATAAAGTAAAATGAAATAAGATAAAATAATTTAAGATGAAAATCAATTTAACTAAAATAAATAAAAAAAATAAAAAATAAATAAAAAGTACAAAAACAAAACAAAATTAATGAAATAAAACAAAAAATAAAAAAATTTAAATAAAACAATACAAAAAATAAAAAATAAAAATAAAATATAATTAAAGAAAGTAAAATGAAATAAGATAAAATAAAATAAGACAAAATAAAAATAAATAAATTAAAATCAAACAAATAAAAGGAAATAAAACAAAAATAAGAATAAAAATAGAAATAGAAACAAAAATAAATTAAACTACAATTAAATAAAATGGAATTAATAATATTCCAGATAATATATGCTCGTATATATAAAGTTAAATATGGCATAAAAAGCAACAAATTAATTTAAATTAATTAAATAAGAGAAGCTTTTAAAATATTTTATTAAATTAAATACAATCAAATAAAATAAACAAAGTAAAATTACTTTTTTAAATTAAAATAAAATAAAATACAATATTCTTAAATATATTTGTTGCTACAAAGCGCTTATTATATCTATATACTTAAGTGCATATGTATATGTATATAGATATAAACTTAATCAAAATAAAATCAAATAAATTAAAAGATATAATAAATAAAAATTAAATTAAAGAAAGCAAAATAAAATATAATACTCTAAAAATAATAAAATTTATTACAATAAAATTAACTAAAATAAAGTAAAATAAAGCAAAACAAAACTAAAATAGAGTAAAAGATTTAAATCAAATATTACAAGCTAAAATAAAATAAAGTAAACTGAAAAAAAAAATAAAATGAATTGGTACGAAACAAAAAAAATTAATAGAAAATAAAGCAAAATTAAGAATAAATGAAAAATAAAATAAAAATAAAATAAAAATAATAAATAGAGTAGAATAAAGAAATGTAAAATAATTTAAAAAACCTAAGTTGAAATAAAAGGAAAAAAAATATAATAAAATAAAACGAATACAAAATAAATAAAAAAAAATGTATTAATAAATTAAAACAAATTAAAAGAAAAAATATATTATAAATACATATGTACAAAATTCTACCTTCCACCCGTCTTCATTAGAATTCTGCAAAATTCTGTTTTTTAATTTCAATCTGTAGTCCTTACAGTCATCCTTATTAAAATAACAACAAAAATGCATAGAACAATTCTTAATAGATATTTCGTTTGCTTGTTGTTGTTGTTTTGAAAATTATTTTTACTACACAAAATCAACCAAAGCAGCACAAGGTCAAACGCCAACCAACCAATAAACCAACAAACTACTTTACATTAACAAATAGCCAAGCAAATAAATAGAAATAAATAAATTAAAATAAAAATATAAAAAAAGTATTCATTTAAACTAAAACCAAAAAACCACCAAAAGCCAAAGCCAAAGCCATGTCAAGACCAATTTCAGAATCAAATACACGCATAAGCACACACACACACACTTGCATAGGTACATACTTAGCAAACGTGCTAGATACATTAAGTATAAATACTAAATAAATAAATACACGTATGTACGTATGTAATTCTAACTCTGAAATACAAAACTTAGCAAGCAATGCAATTATGAACAACTGTTGTTGGTCGCGGCGCGTAGTAATGTAGCTAAGAATAAATGGCAAACAAGCATATACACGTATATATGTGTATGTGTATATGGCATGTGTGTCATTTCAAATATTAGCGCAGTGTCAACCAAAAGCATAGATTACCAATGCGGTCGCCAGCGAGGCCAAATCGCGTGCAGCAGCGGTGAGCAAGGTGCAAGGAAAATTCCAAAAAAAAAATATCGAAATTACATAAAATCACAGACATATGTGTGTATAAAGTTAACTAAGCAGCTAACCAACGATGCGAACTAATAAATTTAATCGTTTATTTAATTAAAGAAGTACAATGAGCACAAAAGCAGGCATAAATGTACATTAACACTTTTATATGTATGTGTGTGTGTGTATTTATAGTTGCATATATGTATATGTATATGTGTGTGTGTTTGAAAATGACGGCAAAAATTGTTTTACTGCAATTAATTGCTCACAATCATTCAAGCAAATAGTGCAGCACAAGCCACACTTGGTAGACACACACATACAGGTACACACAAGCATAACTCTTTACTATACAATAATATTTTTTCCCGTGGGTGTGTGTGTGCTCGTACATGCAATTGCAATTTTATTGCCATTTATTGACCTTGAATTTGTATAATTTTCTTGTCCAACAGTTATTTGTTGTTGTTATTTTTATTATTTTTTTTTTTAATTTTTCTCAATTTCATTTTTTCGCTTTGTGACAGTATCGTCATTAGATTTGACAGTCAGCTGATCGGACTGTCAAACTGACAGCGCGTTTGCCTGTGAGCGCAAAGCCAAGCCAAGCCAGAAAAAGGAACAAAAGCAATGTTTCTTAAATGACGCTGACCAAGTCAAAATGTTTGTAGTGGCATATAGCTAAATATACATATATATTATATTTGCACATATAGGTATATGTGTAGGTAAGTATGTATATGTCATACATTTTTCTAATTGCAGTTAGCTATGACGTCAGTTGGTGGCGCGCGCTCGTTGTTTTCGAGGTTAATGTGAAAGACAGACTCATTTGGTTTGGACTCTAAGCTTGACTACTGCTGCCGCTGCCGACAATTTTATTATTTCTTATTTTTTTCTCAGACCTCATTGCGCTTGCATTGCCATTACCAATATTTACATTACGATTTTGTTACGCTTGGTTTTGGCTGAAACTGTTTTTATTACTAATTTAGAGATTTTTTTTTATTTTTTATATATTTTGGTTTTCATTATTTTTGTTTTGATATATTTTTGTATTTTTTGTCTCTTTTTTATTTGCAATTTTTTTCTAATGTTTAGCCATTTTTTCTCAAGTTTTTTGGTCATTACCACTACAGCTTTTTGTTTCATTTAATCCATTTTGACATTTACAAGTTAACGCTTTGGCGCGCATTTGCCCAAAATGGTATTTTGCATTTTGTTTCTTTGTCGCCAACGACTGCAGAATACCGGAGACAGTCACTCGGACAAGCCACTGTACGTTTTTTGACATTTTTGTCAGGCTTACAAGCGCAGTGTGCGGACAAATTAGCCAAATGCTATGAATGATTTTGATTTTTCTTTTTCGCTTTGGTTTTAATTTTTGTTCTCTCTGAGCACACAGAATGGTTACATGGTCGCTGTGGTTGTCTTTTGGTTAATTTGTTAAAAAAATATGGTTTTTTTTATAATTTTTTGCTGTGGTTTTTTTCTTAGTACTTTTCAGTGCTCTAATTATTTATATAACATACAGCGCATGTTATTGTTATTGTTGTTATTATTTTTACACATTAAAATGAATTCGGTGTTTTGTTGACTTAAATCGAAATGACAGCCATCAAATGTGACTTTTGTGCCGCAAAAGTGCCGCTTGTTGCACATGGTGTGGCAGGTCAATGTGTATGTTAATTTTTTTCTGGAAATAAAATTAAATTTAAATTTTTAATTATTACAACTCTTATTGCTCCGCAAAAATAGGTGGGTGGCAAATTTACGTTAAACGCATTTTTTTGTAAGGAATTTTTTTATGAAAGTAACTTTTTAGATTTTTTCACAAAATTTTGTAAAAAAGGATAAAAAAAACTATTATAGTATATTTTATATAATTTTTATATGTTTATTACTTACTTAGATAATAAAGATAATACAATTTAAGGTAAACGTTTTTGTTTTATATATCTTACGTAAGCTCCTAATTGTAGGCAACGTTTTAAGTCTATGAATTCCGTTTTCTTTATCAATAAAAAAAAGCTTGTAGCGTATATGTGAGCGTAGAATAATGAATAAACTATAAGTATTATTACAATGCTTTTTAAATTAAATAAATAAACGAATATAAATAAAAATATTGCCAAAATTATAGATAACAATATTTTAGTCGAATAGAGAAAAGTAGAAATAAGTAATAGAAAACGTTAGATACAGAATTAAAAAAATTATAAAAATTCCCTGATTTTTAGTCTTTCATAAAACCTTTTAAATTTTCTCAATACCACTTAGGATAGGTGTCTTTGCTTTACTCTTTTTTTACTCCTAAATGTATGCACTATATATATTATATGATCTTAACTAGTGAATGCCATAAGATATGGATAATAAAAACGGAAAAATTAAAAAATATAATTAATTAAAGAAAGACAAAGGTATTTCTCAAAAGTAAAAACTATTAATTAGTTTAATTGTTGTAAGCATTACATAATTTTTGAAATCAATTTAAAAAGTCATTATTATAATTATTTATTATTTTTTATTAATTATTTTTATTATTGATTTTATATTTTTTCACTTCAAAAAATATTTTTTCTGATTTTTTTTCAATACCACTTAGGGTATGTGTCTTTGCTATTACACTTTCATTTACTACTAAATGTAGACACTGATTTAGGCATACTACATTAGCATTGTTCCCCGTGAGAATGGGAAAACGTGGCCTATATTTCAGATTCTAGGGAGTAAATTCAATCAATATTATAATATTATTAATTATTTTGATTCCATTTTAGCTTATGTTTAATTTACTTATTTGCACCTTATGCATAAAAATATCTTTACAAAATTTTTTTATCTCCAAAAATATTTTTTTTTATATTTGTTTTAATCTATAACATATTTTCAATTTTACTTCGAGTATGTGTCTTTGTTTTTACTCTTTTGTTTACTCCTAAATGTAGGCAATATTTAAGGTCTACAAGATTTTTAGTATCTACGTGAAAAATATCATTTTGAGACCATGCAATAAGATATCAAAATAAAGAAAATAAATAATTAATTAATTAAAGAAAATAAATAAACTCAACGTACGAAATTTGTATATTAAAATTTTATAATTGTTTGACAATTTTGTATACTTAAAATGATATTAAAATATCATGACTTTTATTTAAAGCCTGAAGTGCGTCTTTCACGTTTTACCAGTTCTATATTATTTTTTTTAATATTTTCTTTTTACTATTTATTTTAAAGTCTTTTAAATATTTTTTTTTTAATTTTTTTATTTTTTCGTTATTATCACTCATCCATCAAAAAACTCATCAACGCATCGTTAACGCTCAAGTAAATTATTTAAAAGGAAATAAATGCAATCAATATATTTAGATGAAAAATTACACTTCACTATAATTATATGCTAAACGCTGACAATTACATTCGTTTTAAATCACTGGGCGTTGCAGTTTTTAACAGAAAAAAAAAGCAACCGAATATTTTCCCATGCACATAATATTTATTTTTATTTTAATATTTTTATTATGTCAGAACGCGTCACGTAAATAAAACATTAATTTGATAGCATATTAATTCATTCATATAGAGTTTTTCGCAGCCCTCCGATGGCTTGTTGTGCTTTATTTCAAAAATTTTTTTTTAATGTTTACCTACCTTTAACACTTTTCAATTACGCTTATCAACGGCGAGCATCTCAACTCATCAACAGCATTTTTCGGCGCTTCGGTGCATAACTCAAGTACAATACAAGTACACAGCAACAACTGCATGCGTTGACGATAACAGCGATGAACAGCAAGCAAGGTGTACTAATCAAAAAAGAAATATCAAAAAAAAATTTAAGCTTTTTTAATTAATTTTTTTTCGCTCGTCAATTCACCATGAACTTTACATTAATTGCAAATTTACGCTTTGATTGTGTGCGCGCGCTTTCATGGCTGCAGCAATTAAATGTAAACAATGACTTGTTGCAGTAGCAGCAGCAGCAACAATAATAACAACAAATAGTTGCTACGAGATGGGGCGTAGCAGCTGCAGCTTCAGTAAGCAAGGTCAATAACTGCAAAGCAACTTCTAGCGAGAGCAACGTCATAATTAAGAAGCACTTAACTTTACACTCAAACACACATACACGTATGTACATGCCAACACGTATATGAGCATGTGCATGTACATATGTATGTATATATGTTCATGAAATTATGCATAAACAATGCTTATGTTATGTTTGCATAGAACAAACGGCAATTTGCTGCAGAAAAGTAGCATGCAATATGTATATATATATATATATATATGTTTTTTTTAATTTTTCCCCTCTGCTCTTTTTCGCCTTTAACAATTAGCAACAATAACAAGAATCAAGCACTTTAAGGTAATTAATTTGAACAAAATATTTGTATATTTAAATATGTTTGTATGTTTGTGTGAAAAAAAGCCAATTCATTTTACTGCAAAATGGCTAAGGCAGCGCTACAAAAACAACAACAGCAATTACAACAATTTTTAATACAGCATGTGGGAAACTGTTCGGCTTGTGGAAATAACAATTGCTTGCGCAAATAATTGGCAATAGAAGAATAAACACACCTACTTATACATACAAAACACATGCATACACATACGGTAATCAGTAGTATTATTAAGTACAAATGGTATAAATATTCATACAAATATATTAAGTACATATGTACACGTATGTAAGTGTATAAACACTTATGAAACGCAACACTTCACGTTTATTTGCATTTACAATTGTTGTTGTTTTTATTACTGCGAGGTTCTAGTATCATTTGTTGTTATTCTCGATTTGTTTTATTTTATTTTATTTTCTTTTCTTTTTTGCATTAATATTTACACATGTCTATATATACATACATATATACTTATCTCATTTTGCTCAAAGCTTGCCGTAAACACGTGAACTGTGTATTAACTAGTAGTAAACGTGCGAATTCCCCTTTTCTTCCCACAATTCAGCTAAGTATTTAGTGGCAGTCTCCAGCGCTCTCTCTCTCTCTGCCCTCTGCTCGCCGTTTGTAAGTAATACTCTTAACTAACTACTAAAAATTGATACTCACTTCGTTAGTATATTAATCGTTGCTACTTTTACTGTTATTGTCATGCGCGCGTTGTGTGTCTAGATTTTTTTAATTTTTTTAGTATTATTGTTTTTTTTTTTTTTTTGTAAATGTTTGTATACTTTTGATCCCACACATTGTTATATAAGCTCTGTTGTGTTATTCCCTATATTTTCTCCGTATATTTTACATACTATACTTTTACACTTGTTGTTGTTGTTTTTGTACTTTAGATTTCTATTTGTGCTAAATTGTTTAATTTTATTGCACTTGGATAGATGTAGAGCTTTGTTTATTGTTTCAACATTTTATTTCTACTACTATTTACAAGCACCCATTACTGTCTATTATTGTATTGTAATATTCCAACAATTCTATGAATCATCATTATTTTGTTTTGCTTACCAGCGAGCATGCAAAATTCTGAGAAGTTTTTATGAATTAAATCGCTGACGTGCGAGCGCTAAAGCAATTTGAAAGGAATTTGCACGATCTCCTCTTTAAAGTGTGTGAAAAATAAATTATAGAGGGGTAAGCGTGGTCATTTTCTTATAAAATTAAAAATGTACTTAAATCATAAGGTAGTATTAGTAAAAAAAAAAGATCTAATTAAAATTTTAATAATATTTAAAATTCATTTTTTCTGTGCAATAAAAAGTTAAAAAAAAAATTTTGATTGTTGAAAAAAGATTTGAATATTTTTAAAATTAAAAAAAACACATTTGAATTTTTTCAAATATTTTTTGAAATTGAAAATTATGTAAACATAAACAAAATTAGAAATACACTAATTTATTGTTATTTAGTTAATAGTTTAGAATTTTTTAAAAGTATTTTAAGGCAGAAAAAAGTGGAATAATCATAAAAAAGTATCAAAACTAAGAAAAAATTTAAATATATTTTCTTATTATTTTGAAATTTCAAATCTTTTATTTTTGGGATTTGAAATTCCAAAAATTAAAATATATAAAAAATATACAAATTAATTGTTATGAAAATCAGAAATAATATTTTAATTTTTTTTTATATATTTTTAAGTTGAAATATAGATGAAAATTAAATAAAATTTAGGTTAAAAAATTAAAAACAAATTACAATTTTAAAGATTTTATCACATTTTTCAAAATATATGGTTTGAACTAATTTTTTTTAACATTGCGAACATTTAAACATTCGAAACTTAAATCCTGCACTAAAAGCCCCCACTAAAAGCACGCCACTGCTCTTCTGTTCAATTACACTACGATTTCATGCTACATTAAATGACTTTGCATCCCTTATCTATTTTACTTATTCACATAACTAAAAGGCGGCATAATTTTGTCAAAGTCATGCTGAATGCTAATAAAAATGATATTATTTAAATAAAAAAACTATAAAATGTATTATTCACTGATTTATTATACATTTTTAATTGCAACGCAGAATTTATCAACCTAAAAGTCTAATTAAATTATAGCAAATGAACGGAAATCGCTTAGATACTTGGCGTTTAGTATGTAACCAAGTTTGTTGCTTAAGTCTTTTGTACTCGTGGACAGGAAGTTATTTGATGACACACCAACGAGTAAGAAATTTTTCAAGCAAAATAATGAAATTTGCGTGAGCTAACTTCATATTTTCTTAAATAATATAAAAAAAAAATTATTTAAAATAAAATAAGGTAAAATAAAATAAATGAAATAAAATCAATTCAAATAAAACATAATAAAAAAATTAAACAAAATAAAATGAAATAAAATAAAATAAACTCACAAAAAATTAAATTATATTAAATAAAATAAAATTAAATAAAAGAAAATAAAACTAAATAAACTAGATACATTCAATGCACAGCATACAAAAATTAAATTTACAACGGAAGAAGAAAAAAATAAGAAATTAGCCTTCCTAGATGTTGAGATTAATCGAGAAAATAAGGAAATTAAACTTAATTGGTATGCGAAAGCTGTGTCCTCATCAAGGATGATAAACTTCCATTCAAATCATCCATGGACACAAAAGAAAAATACTGCCATAAACCTAATCGGAAAAATACATCAACTCAGCGACCAGGAGTTCAGAAATGAAAACATGAAAAAGATTAGAAACATACTATACAAAAACGGATACCCTAACGCATTAATAGAAAGATTCATAACAGCAACAATTAACAAAATAGATCGCGCGAACAACAATGTAAAGACTAAAAATGACAACAAAACATTCACTGGTATAACATATATACAAGGTTTAACGGACAACAAATCGCTAGGAAAATACATAAACAACAAAATAATAACTTTTGCGCATCGACCACATCGCACACTCAACACAGTCTTTACAAAAACGAAAGACAAAATAAACAAGGAGCAACAACACAATGTGATATACCAAATAAAGTGCAAGGGAAAAAAAGACGAGCAATGCGACAAACTTTACATAGGAACAACGAAGCGAGCATTAGGAGTTAGAATAGGCGAACATAAGGCGGACGCAAAGAATAATAAGGTGACGACTGCGTTAGCCCAACACCTTGCACATAGCAATCACTCAGCTGACTTCGACAATGCAAAAATAATAGATATTGAGAATAGAACGAAGAAAAGAATGACTCTAGAAGGACTGAGAATACAAGAACAAATTCTCTGTGCGATGAATTACAAAGATGATGTAGACAATATAAATTGCGCATACACAGCGATAATAACTAAAAACAAGACAAAAGCTGAAAGTGGACGGTCAAGAAATTATGACCATACATATATGTAATAATATATAATAACTAATCAATTATGTGAACATATTTGTGTTTAAGGTATTGTTGTTGGAAAAGTTTATAATGTATACTGTTTGTTAATTATGTTTTCTTGTTTTTTAAAAATAAAATAGACTCCCTGAAGAAGATACGAATCGTATCGAAACGCGTAGGAGGCAGAAAAAGAAAAAAAAAAAAAAAAAAAAAAAATTTTTCGTTTTTTAATTTAACGGCCGTAAAGCTCCAAATAATAACCCAACAAAAACATATACATTGGCCCAAAATATAAACTAAAACTAAATTAATTTAAATGAAATGAAATTAAATTTAATTAAATAAAATAAATTTAAGTAAAATGAAACAAAATAAAATAAAGTTAAAAAAATTAATAAACTAAAATAAAATAAAATAAAATAAAATAAAATATAATGAAATAAAATAAAATAAAATAAAATAAAATAATATAAGAATAAATTAAATTAAATAAATTCAAATAAAATGAAACAAAATAAAATAAAGTTAAAAAAATTAATTAAAATAAAATAAAATCAAAAATAATATGATATTAATAAAATACAATAAATTATATATACGGTGTATATAATATAATTATTTATTTTCAAACGCTTCATTTATAACTCAATAATTGTTGCATAAAAGACTTTAAGTATTATGTCTGCTATCATCACTCTTTAATTTATGCAGCTTTGTGCAGTGAAGCCAGACGACAGTTCATCCATCACTAATCGACAACTTGACTATTGAAATATTAAGAAAATTTCCTTCTTTACTTCAAATATTTTGAAACAAATTTTTGGGCACTCAATTAAGTCACCTGCTCCTACCACTATCTAACTAAGCAGTCTTGCCAACTGAAATATACAACAAAAAAACATGCTTTCACGCACAACAGATTAGTTGACAGCTCATCTATTCTCAGCTGACAACTGCATTGAGAATTTCAAACACCAATTGTTCTTACGTCGCCTGTTTCGCCTAAACACTTGAAGTGTCTTAAAAGTTAGTCCTTTCAACTGTCAATTTGTTTGAAATGCACCTTTTTGTGCATGAATTTTTTTTCCACTTTGTATTTTTTGGCTTTGCGGAGACTTATGTAGAAAAAAAAACAAGGATCTACAAAGTTACTGCAAAGTCCTGCGGAGCTCAATCGCTTGAGTCGCCAGGCATTCAAATGAAATTCTCCATGGCTCTAAAAAAACGCCGCAACACATGCTTTTTCATTTTCTAACTATTTTTGTTGATGTTTCAAGCAAAAAACTTGCAAAAATTTTGGTAATTTATTTAAATATGCGTGTTTGCAGTGAACATACATACAACATATATACAGGAAACTTTTATCAGTTTTTTTTTTCAACACAATTTTAAAATATATTTGGCCGAAAGTATTTTTTGCGCTGTCAAAAACTTTTTTTTTTGTTGCCAAAAGTATCCACAAACACCAAATGCCATTGCCAAAATTCGCTTTCTTCTACCATGCTGCTTCTTGTTCCCTCTATATTGACTTTCGGCAAATGCTAAATTGATGTATGCATCCGCTGTCTAACTCTTCAACAAACTATGTCTGCAGGCAAAGTATTTCCTGCGCATTTGACTTCACTTGCAAACGCTCAGCGTGTGTGTGTGTGTGCGTATATCTGCAGCGTGCATTTCTTCTGTCCTCTTCTTCTTGTTTTCAAGTGTAACAGGTGCAAGTTAGACACATATGCTTGGTTTGTTGTTTTATGTAGGTCGCAAGTAGCTGACAGCAGTCAGCGTTAGGCAACCCTTTGCTTTCCTTTTCATTTGCAATTTATTTTGGAAATTTCTTCTTCATTTTTTCGTTTAAAAAATCGAATTTTTTATTTTATACTGTTTTTTTTTTTTGTTGCGTTGAAAACCAAATGACCTAATGCGCTTTAGCGAAACACCAGGCTCCACTTTTTATGCTTTATCTTATATATATATATGTATTTGTATATATGTGTGCATGTAGTAGTGTAGCGCTCGTCTTCACTGGAAGCCTAAGCACATTTGCCAGCCTTTTCAAAAGACACTTAGTAATTCTAACAATATTTTGCAGCAACTTGTTTTTGCGTTTTTTCTCTACAGACTCATAAAATTGGCTTTTTTATTCATTATTTAACCCTTTAATGGTAATAAGATGTTGCTGACTGTAAGCGCATACGCCCAATAACCACAAATATCTACATTCAAAGCTATCATCAATTCAAACAGGGCTTTTATTGCTGACTAAAAATAATTCTACTGCTTTGAGTGCCTTTCTAACCCTTTAAAAGTGCGCACGTACAATATATAAACATTTTAATTTATTTTTCAATTTTACTATCCACTTATGTATGTAGCTTCACTACACTTTAGGTTGACTTAAATACTAGTGGCTATTTAGGTGGAGTCTATAAATTTCTTTCGAGGCGGCTGTGTTTAAATAAATTTGTCTCTAACCCTCTAATCGCCGGCAGCTAATATATAATCTAAGCGCTTGTGCTTTTTCATCTTCATTATTTTGAAATTTTTGTTATATTTTTTTTATATTATTTTCGGACTTTTGTCCAGCGCTTCTTCATCGAAATTTCGTATCAATTTTATTGTTTGTTATAAACTGCGGTCTTTACACGGCCTCTGCGTATGTGTTGAAAGCAGCTGCAGGATGTGTTGTGTCGTCTTGTTTTGCGTAATTTGAGCCTTAAAACTTTATTAACTAGAATTTTTGATTATTTCGTGTAGTTTGTTGATTGCTTTGCAGGTAATTTTATAGCTAGCTGGGTATTAGAAAATATATTTGATTGCTTAATGGTCTGTTTTTTGTATTTTTTCTTTCTTTAGCAGTGTGCTTATTTAATGAGGTAATTTTGGAGTTGTTTATAGCATCTAATAAAAATTCTAAGAATACACAGTCGTGGAAGAAGAAAATAGTAATGAAAAATTATTTATAGAAAACGTTGATACATTTCAAAATTCTTATCAACATAGAATATTTCTTAACATAAATTATATCAAGACATAAATTATGTCGTGACATAAAATATCTGGAAACATAAAATAAGTTGAAATATGACATATGTCAAAACATAAAATTTGTCGAAGCATAATATATGTCGAAACATAAAAAATGGCATAACAGAAAATATACCAAAACATAAAATCTAGCAAGATATTAGAAATTTGTGTATTAAAATCGAAATAATATTAAGTGTAGCTGCAGTTTTTTTGTCAATATTGCTAAAATGTTGCTAACCATAGAATATGCCAAAATATAATATTTTTCTTAAACACATTTAGTGATATTAATGGTAATCAATCATGTTCATTATAATTGTATTTATTTACATTATGGTTTAATATCTAAAGAAATATGCAACTAACAAGAACAATCAAAATAGTATGTTAGCTATGCATAAATCAATATTAAAAGCAAAAGTGTTTTATTCATATGATAAAAAAAATACAATTTTTATGATTGAACATAAAATCTCGCGCTTTCCGAAGTTATAAAATGAAGTTGCAAAAAAAAGCAGTAATGTAATGTCATAATCCATAGCATTTCACAAGCTCATGGAGAGAAAAATACATACAGACTGTGTTCATATATAAAAATCCAGCTATTCACACGCTCGCATAACATAACATTATTTATAATTTATGCTAATAAAAAAATCAAATAAGTATGCATATTAGGCAAACGAGTATAGTAAAATCGAAAGCTGTATTTTTTACGGTTTTTTATTAACAGTTATTCATGTGGGATTGCGAAAATGAAATGATTATAATTTTTTTTCTTTTTTGCTTCATTCAATAGCAAAATTCAAAGCCAAATTAGTAATAGGGTTTTTATTAATTTTTATTTTTTTAAATAAGTCCTTTTTTTGATATTTTTATTTATTTCATTTTATTTACTGTTTTATTTTTAAAGCTATTTATAGTGAAAAATTTATTTCAGTTGACAATTATAACCAAATACATGTGTCATCTATTTCTGCCTTCAAACATATTTTTATATTATGAATCAGCGTACACACAATACAAACTTTTTTCAATTCTAAAAAATATATTAACTGTTATATAAAATAGTTTTTAATTTTGCAAAGGAATAGATTTTTTTTGTTGCATTTTATTTATATTTTTTACATTTATTTTTAATTTTTAAATGTATCTTATAAATTAATAATTTAATTTTTAATTATTAAAAATATTTGTAAATAATTATTTTCATTATTTAAAATGTTATCTTGTCTTACTCTACTAAATGTTTTTTTTTAAATTTGTTTAATTTAATTTTTTAGCGGTTTTTTTAATTTTCATTTTTTTTTTAATATTCATTTTAAGTTATTCAATTAATATTTCAATTATTTTAAAGCACAGTTTTATTGATCACGTTTTCCTTTCAATAATGAAGCATGTTAAATTTGATTTTTTATTTGTATAAAATATGTACATTTAAATTTAATAAGTTTTTTTAACCAAATCAGTCTATCACCCTTTTACGACTGGCATCATGGTCATGCTGTTCGTTGACTAAAATACAAATAAAAAATTTATAAAAATAAATAAATCAGTTAATCGTGGAATACTTTTACGCATAGGGTACCTTTAACACCTTCGGGTATACATACGTATGTATATACATATCTGTACACACCATTGTATTCGCAATATTAGGCATGGATCATGTGCCTTTGAGACAAAATAGGCACATGTTTTCATATTTTTTTTTTTTTGTATATTTTATCTCTATTTCGCCGATATTCATTAACCGAATTTATCATGAAATGCAAATGAATTTAGGGTTAATGATTTTTTGTCATTGTTAAACACACTCAGCAATGGCGAAGCGACAATGAAGAGTCTACAACTGCAAAATAAATAAATATAATAAAAATTCAAGTGTAGTAATGAGCTTTTTGGAATATATTGACACATTCAAAAATTTTTAAGGATTTTTAAACTTTCGAAAACAATTACTAAAATTTAAAAAACCGGTATTTCTGGAAAAAATGTTCAGCCAAGAAATTTATAATTAAAAATATATTTTGATTTGTTTTGTTAAAGAAATTTGGAGGAAAAATAGATTTTTTAAAGTATAAGTACTTTATCCATTTTGATATTCTTTAGCTTTGAAATTATTTTTGCAACAGAAAATATGTTATAAAAGGGTTTAAAAATTAAAAAAATAACAAATTTCGCTTTTAAAAAAAAATTTAAAAACTTACATGCATAGAATTATTTGAAGTTATGTATTAACAATTTTATTTTCTTTATTTTCAAATAATATTTTTTTTTTATTTTTAAAAAATATTTTTTTTTTAATTTCAAATATTAATTAATTATTTTATTTCTATAGTTTTGTATATTTTTTCAATCTTTAAGCTTAATTTTTAATTCTTAATTTGTTTTTGCTTTTCATTTTTATTTTTTTGTGCTTTTCAATATTATTTTATTTGTATTCACCTCTCAATTACCCACAAGCTTTTCATGTCACTTGCAAAGCGCTATAACTAACGGCCACAAATAGCTACACACACACGCTGTTTTAACATATATTGTTGCCAACAGCCAACAACTACATCGGTCAAATCGAGTTGACGGCTTTTGCGGCTGATTTTGGTGTCGTCGCTTGTCGCTATCATTGCCGCTTCAATTGAACGTGTTCAGCATTTGTAATTGAAACATAAATGAAGAGAAGAAAAAGAACAATCATACTTGTAGGGATGTTTAGTGGTTGAAATGATTTGGTTGGTATTAATATAGATGTATGAATAAATATATTTTTAAGTTGAAATTCACGCACATCGGTGGGCCAGAATAAATAAAGAGCATATAAAACTTAGGCAAAAAGATTACGAAAATACATAACAGTTTAGAAAAAATTTAAATTAAAAACAAATATCAAAAATAAAAAAAAATTAATTTAAAAATAAATATAAAAATTAAAATTTTTTAAATATTTATATAAAAACAAAATTGTTGATGCAAATGTTACATATACATATATATCTTAAAATAACATTATTGGAATTTTTAATGTTTTTAAAAAAGCACTTCAAAAAATTCGAAAAATATATTAAATATAAAATAAAATAAAATAAAATATTAAATTCATAAATTATATGAAACATCAAATATTTGAAGCATAAAACCTTAAAGAAATATTAAAAATTTATTGTACATTCTCTAAAAAAAATAGCAGTATTATAAAATATTTAGATATATTGTATTAAGTAATTAAAATTTACAGAAATAAATATTAAAAATATAAAATTCTTAAAATAATAATAAAAATATAAAATTTTTAAAAAATATGAAATATATTAAACTATTATAATTAAATAATATTAATTAAATAAAACTTAGAAACATTGATATTAAAAATATAAAATTCTTAAAATAATACGAAATGCAATAAATTCTTAAACAAATTAAAATATATTAAATTCTTGAAAATATTGAATATTTAACATTCTTTAAACAAAATTGGAGAATATAATATTTAAAAAAATATAAATTTTTTATATAATTTATCATATAAAATTTTCCTCTTAATGTAATATATTTTTGAGCTACAATACCATTAAATAAAATCTGATATGTCGTCAACATACATACATAGGTATATACTCGTATGTTTGTAAAAATGCAAAAAAAAATAATATTTGCTTGCCAATTAAAATTCTATGCTTTGCTATGTGTAGCAAAAGTTCTATGCCACGCTATGCTATTTTCAACAATACAATTCTATGCGGTTTTCGATACACACATACCTACATATGTACATTTGAATTTAATATTACCGCATGGAATTCCTGTATTGTTTTTATTCTCTCTTCCTTTTTTGCTATTTTTTTCAATTTTACTCATTTTCAGTTAATTTTTATTACTGTTGTTCGCGTTGAAAATTATGATTACACAATTTTTACGCAAATGTGCACGTTTGTGTATTTGCTACGCTTCACAAGCACGCACATGCCCACAAACAATTATACACTTATACTACATACTTACGAGTATACAGTTGGCACGCTATCATACCACTGACATTATTACAGATTCATTCAGAATACTCGCATCATATTGCTGATATAATCTTTCAACTGAACTATTACAAATGTTATTGTTATTTTTCTTATTATTACATACATTTTTCAATATATGGTAGTATTTCGTAATGACTTTTTTGTTTTAAATATTATATATATGTATGCATTGAATGTTAATTTTTTGTTGCTGTTATTATAATTATTATACGCTTGCAAACTCATCTGTGCGTTTGTTTTTCATATGTACATATTTATCTAAGTCCACATTTATAGAAGTATGCATAATTATTTACGTTCTAACGTCATTTGTAGGTATGTCAAGGCTTGTTGTGGTTGAGTTTTACAATTTTACTATAATATGTGCGTATTTTGCTAATTACAAATATATATTATATGTAATTTTTACTAGTTTGCATATATTATTTTATTTATTATTATTATTATTGTTATTTTCCTGATTATTATTACTATTATTATTATTATTTTTTTTTTATTTATAAATATTATTATTTTTATTATTATTATTATTAACATTTTCTATTATTAATATCATTTTTGTTAGTATTATTATTATTATTATTATTATTAATATTATTATTATTATTATTATTATTATTATTATTATTATTATTATTATTATTATTATTATTATTATTATTATTATTATTATTATTATTATTATTATTATTATTATTATTGTTGTTATTATCGTTATTGTTATTAACTCGTTTTAATACTAATTATTATTTATTTTTTTTTATTATTTTTCATAATTTTTATTATGTATCATCATTATTATTACTTTATATTATTTTATTTTTAATTATGATTTATATAAAAATATTATTCATTTTAAATTAAAATTAAATACTTTTATATGTCTTATATAATTTTTTAATATTTTTCTTTTTTAACAAATTAGTAAAAACAATATATGGTTTTCTTAATTGTCTTTTTAAAATTTGCGTATATTTTCAAAGTATCGAATATCTGCCCCTCATATGTTTTCAAATATATATTTAAAAATATACTATTTGATCATTTTCAGTCATAGGAAAGCATTGCCTACATTTGGGCTACTATTATAATTTTACTAATATTTAAAAAAAAAATATTTAATGTTTATTATTTAAAAAGAAGCAGTAATAATTGTTATCATAAAAAACGTAATAAGTCATTAAAAATCGTAGCTTTCTTTTCCTATATTATTCAACAAACCGCTTGTAAAAAACATTGCCTACATTTAGGCTACAGCTGAAGAAAATAATTTTTTTTTTTAATTATAAACACATTTCGTAAGGCCATATTAAATCTTAATTATTGAAAAATTAACGCTATATAAATTTAAATAAATAAATTAAGTCAATCAAGTTATTTATTAACCTAAAAGATATCTATAATGATTAATTTCAATAAGAAAAACATGTTACTAAAAATTTAAGACCGCTTTTTATCCTGTTTTCTCATACCTTTTGGTAATCAACAGGAATTTGTTTACAAAACATTGCCTACATTTACACCATATTTTCGTAAAAGAATAGTAGTTTGTAAAACATTGCCTACATTTAGGCCTAAGCTGGAAAAAAACTTGTTTAGTACAAATTAGTATAAATTTATGAAATTTTATGGAACTCTTTCTTGATTTTTATCAAACATAATATGCATATGTATTAATTTTTAAAAATTAATAATATTGTGTATCTTTATTATCGATCAAATGCTTGTCAATTTCGACGTATCTGATAAAAGAAACTCTCTTGTTTACAAATAAATAAATATGTCGCATCCAAAATTCATCAATCTAATGCAAAAAAAGTTAATCTTAACGAAATCAGAGCATATTTTATAGTTCATTTACACTTGCACTCAATTACATGCTAATTTACATATGTATATGTAAGACGTAGAAAATAAGAAAACAACTATAAAAAAGTAAACCAGTTGTATTCAAAAAAATACATTTCATTTTCCACAACCAACTACGCTCACAACAAGCAAATTCGCTTTTTAGACGACAAATATACATAAATACAATAACAAAATGCTAATTTAAAAATAGCACATCATCAGCAGCAACAACAACAAACAACCAACTAAGCAAGCAACAGCTGCGCTAATGACCCAACACAGCCACCCGCGTGGCTCACCCCATACACCCTGACACCGCAGTAGCAGCGCCGCCAAGTAGAATACCATTTGCGCAGGCTATTGACATGTGTAGGCGACAACGACAACGACAACAACAACGACAACACTTGCAAGTATGCAAATATTGAAGTTTAGTTCCAGCGTGTAGTATTCCTCTTCTTATAATTCGTTCTTTCTTGTTTTTCTTGTGTACGAAATGTAAATAAATATTTATTTACAAAATTTTATACACATTTGTATTGACTGGCAGGCAAGCGGGCGAGTGGACGGTCTGGCGAGTATGTGGAGTTCGCCCAACATGGTAATGCCTTGTTTACATTTTTTACTCGCCCATAGTTGGCACTTCTACTTTTGTTCGTGCACCTAAAAACGAACTATTTAGCGAACACGAGTGCTGCTTCTATCGAGTTGTCATTTCTTTTCACTCTTTCTTCTGTTGGTGACTTTTACGGGTGCAACCCACATAGTGTTGATCCTCATCGTTTTGTATGTTTCAATATATGTAGAGAACTGTGCTTGGTTCAACTAGAAAAATTCAGACGACCAACAGTTACGAGGTAAATTTTTGTTTTTGTTTTTTTTTAGTTTTTTTTAAACATTTTTTTTATTGTAGTAATTTTTCGCACTCAATTTCATTTATTCTTTTTCTTCGTCTTCGCCATCCTCTTCTTTTACGCGCTTATTGATGAGCTCGATCGAGCTCTTAGCAAATGGTCGAGTTCATCCACCAACGCAATACAAACAGTTAAGTTTACAAACATCATTTGTTGGCTGATTGGCCAGATGAACAAAAACATTACTGTTGTTGTTTTGATTTGAATAGCTGGCGGGCTTTGATTACTGCTGAGATAGACGCACAATACGTTGATTTAGTTAACTGGGAAGTTCACATGAAGGAAGATGGGGTTCAATGCTTTTTAGATTATTTGTTTACGCAGTTGATTATTCGTCCATTAAATTTAAATGTTTATTATTTCCACGAAGACGGATGTCTATTAGCGAAATAGTATACTTTATGTTTGTACATATGTACATACATATATAATGTGATTAAGGGTCTAATGACCGCTTTAACTAGTGGATGTTGAAGATAAGTAAATTTAGTGAGAATATTGAGAAGGGAAATACACAATTTTGCTAAAGAAAAAAACACAAAAGAATAAAAGAAATAAAAATTAAGGAAAAAAAATAAAAAATTTTAAAAAAAATTTAAAAAAAATTAAAAAAAAAAATTTTTTTAAATTTATAGAATTTGAAAAAAAAGTATTTTTTTGAAATTAAAAGTTTATTATACATTTAATTAACAAACTAACATCATTAACTAATTTGTTGCTTCAATGATTTGAAATGCGCATTTCATAGAGTTATTCAACCTATTTTATGTACAATTATATGTACATACGTGTATGTGCATTTATGTATAAGTATTGATACTTCTTTTCTTATTTACCAATTCAGGGTGTGGCGTATGTTGAATAAATTTGCAAAATAAAAAACGTAGTAATAGTAAACTAAAAAGTTCATTGACTTCATTCACAGAAACGATACCAGTACTAAATAGGCATTGTTGTTATTGAAAGTTCACCGTTAAAATACGAAAAACTTTCACGGAAGCTTTTAAAGCTTTTAGAAAGAATATTGAAATTAATTCAGGAAAAATGTGTTTTTGTTGCTTTTTAAGGATTTTGAATATTTAGCATTTATATAAAGAACTCATTTCTAAAAAAAAACATATTTCACTTCTACAGCTAAATTTATTCGTGAAAGCAAAACTGAAAGCTATAAAAGCTATCACCATGACTCCTTGCAGTTTTAAATATTATTTATTTTTTGTAAAAATCTTTTTTGAAATTCCATATTTCAATTTATTTGCTTCCTAGCTGAGCTTTCATATAAAAAAACACAATTCACTTTAAAAGAGAGAAATGAAATTGCTTAAAAATTGAGCAGATAATTTGATACATTAAATATCATTTAATTAATAATAACATTAAAACTTCTAACTGAACTATTTTCTTAGAGTAAAAATATATTTATTAGTAATTTTCCACTAATTTTTTTCATTTTATTAAATGCACTAACCGCAAAATATTTATGAAACTAATTACTTATTTATACAATATTAAACACTTTACATTAATTTCTGTATAAATATACATTTAATATGTATATACATATATACATATTATATATATTTTTTTAAACATTTCTGTACTGAATTTTAAATAACTTTATGCAATTACGGAAGTAGCAAATGAAGGTGTTAAATGTCGCTCCCCGTGTACTTGGCTGGCATTTAATTTAAATTGACAAAATTACATACACATGAATATACATATACATACAGACATACATAATCAAAAGCTTCCGTATATAAAAAGTAAACAAATAATAAAATAAATATAATTACTTACATACAAATATTTAAGTATGCGTTTGTGTGCAAACAATTACAAGTACGTAGAGACAAGTATAAACAAACATACCTACATGTACGAATAACTTTTTTTATTTTTTTGTTGTTGCTTGTTTAATCAACCTGAGTTACTTTTTCAAGCTCAAGGTGTTTGTTACGCTTTGTTTGTATGTAATTACTACATTGTTTAAAATTTACTAGGTTAAGTAAATGAGTTTGTTTTAATTTATTTCGAATTTTTATAGTTTTTGATTAAACAATGGCTTGCTTTTTATAGCAAATTATTTAAAAAAATTCAAATCCCTCATAATGAAATATCAAATTTAATGAAATAAGATAAAATAAAAGAATTAAAAAAATTAATTTAATTAACATAAATTAACATAAAAAAATGATCAAAATAAAAAAAAATTATATAAATTAATACAAAATAAAATAAAAAAAATAAAATAAAACAAAATAAAATATAATAAAATAAAATTAAATTAAAAAAATAAAATAAAGTAAAATAAAACAAAATAAAATAAAATCAAATCAAATAAAATAAAATACAATAAAATAAAAAAAATAAAAATAAAATTAAATTAAATAAAGAATTAGAAGTAAAATAAAATAAAAATATAAAAATAAAATGAAATAATATTAAACAAAAACAAAAAAACATAAAGCGAAATAAAACAAAATAATTTTATATAAAATAAAATAAATGAATTATTTTAAACTAATCTAAACTAAATTAAATTAAATTAAAAAATTGGTATAAAAAAAACAAATTAAAATAAAACTGAGTTAAATAAAGAAAAGTAAAATAAAATAAATTGAAATAAAATAAAAACATAATAAAAGTAAATGAAATAAAATAAATAAATATAAAATAAAAAAAAATATAAAATTAAAAAATATATATTTAAAAAGAAATGAAATAAAGTTAAATAAAACAAAATAAAATAAAATTAATGTACGTAAATTCAATAAAAAAATGAAAATTAATTAAAATAAATTAAAACAAATAAAGTAAATGAAAAATAAAATAATAAAAAGAAATAAAATAAAAAAAAACGAAACAAATAATAAAATATAAAATATAAAAAAGAGAGATTATATAAAGTAAAATAAAATAAACTGAGCTAAAATAAAAAATTACAAAACAATATAAATAAAAGAGGTTAAAATAAAATAAACACAATCGATTAATTTAATTAAATTCAATAAGTCTACCATTATATTGTAATTTCAATGCTTTCGAGTAACATCCTTCATGAATTCCCTGAAGTATGTTGCTTAAATCTTCCGTTTTTGGTTAACTGCCACTTAGCCACCATTATCTATAACGCTCACAACATACAATACTAAAAAAAAAATACAGAAAAACACCGAAATTAAAATAAAGCAAAAACAAAAACGCTGATTTCTCTGTAGCCAAAAAAGAAATAACCACCTTTCGTGTTGAGCACAAAATGAATGCCAGTCCGCCTCTTTAATGTTATAAAATTACAAAAAAACACCACAATGCCCTTTTCAGCAGCAGCAGCAGCAGTGATTAGCATTAGAATTTTATACCCACTTTCCTTTAGGTTGCTTTACCTCTTCTGCTTCGTTTTCCTCTCCACTACTTCCTTGGCACATTCTAACAAGCAGCCATTCAACTAACGACGCCCAAGCAACTCCATTATCTTACGTCAGCCTAAGCATGCGAACTTGCTGTGGGCTGCTTCTACTTTGTGGCAATGGTAATTTGCAACTTCCCTTTTCTCACTCAAAATCTGCTACAACAACAACAATAAGGGATAACAAGCACCTAACTAACCGAGTGACCAAACAGCTAAGCAAATATGCAAGCATGTAACCAAGGCAGCCCAGGCAAGGCAACCCAAGCAAGTAACCAACAAACGGATCTCGCTGTGCAACAATGAAAAGCAACAAAAATGGCAAGTCAATTGCAACTAAACAATTCACGGTCACAAAACCGCATCGCCAATATCATCTAGTGTGTTTAGCCAAAGTTGTGGCTTGTGTCGACTTGTGGCACGGCAATAGGAGAAGAAAAGGAAGAAGCAACGCGGCGGCTTTACGCTTTATACAGCTATGCCAAGGCCCTCACAACAACGCAACGGTCACCAGTAACAGGCAACAATCAAGAATCAACTATGTTAACATCTCTTGGTGAATTT